>BGPR01025364.1:0-22388 GCA_013235015.1 Araneus ventricosus
ATTAAAAACTTAAATTTATCTAAATTAAACTGACTTAAAATTTAATGATTTTATATATTTCAATGCATTATTATTGTTTCTATTTGATATTTAAATCAAATAGGCTATATATATGTCTGTCTTGAATTGTAAAATTCATAAATCGAATAAATAAATAAATATTATTCTCTTCCATACATTAAACAGAACATAACTTTACTAATGGGGCAGGTTGAACATAGGTTCTAACTGCCCCGTTTCTTGTGGTTCAATGTACTCCATTGGCCACCATTTTAAATTATTTATTTTGACACAGTTATGGTACAACACTTAAATTTAAAACTATGATACAAATCATCATCTGGGGCATTACAATCTGTTCAGTAAAAGAAACTAATTAAAAGCACATTCATCAAAGTGAAAAAAACTGTTATCTTACCTTTAAAATTTTACTCTCATATGTGGATTTTAAACACAACCCTCTACAATGGCAGCAAGCAAGGGAAATAAACAATGCTTTGCATGAATCATATATTCAGTTCTAGTTGATAGTACTGTGGTAACATCTAGTGTGAGAAAATAAAAATAAAAGAATAAATGCCGATGGTTCAAGGTGCCCCACTCTCCCCTAGTCTGTTTATGGGGTGTTTTTATAAGCATTCTAGTTACAAGTCTGCAACTGTAATTAACAAAAATTACTGTGATGAACTTAAAATAGGTTTTGCATTAAATGTAATGAGTTAAAAAAAGTTACCCGTTCTCTGATTTATGTCTTACAATTTTAAAAATCGGCGACTCTTCAAAATTGATTTTGCACACACACATTCCAGATTTCTTTATTCCTGATCTTATATATGATTAATTTTACCAGTCCCATAATAAAAATATTTTTTTGTTTTATTCTATATATTGAATTAATACAGAAATACTATATTATACTTAATATTAAAGTTAATATAATAATATGTATTCTATTTAAAATTTTAAAAATTATTTATTTGAATGTGAACTGTCAGAACAATAGTGTACATTGTGTCCCATAAAAGTGGAACAAACATTTACACTATAGGATCAAAAGTACCTAGACACTTTCGGATTTACACTTATTTATTTTTAATTTCTCCAGGAAGGCTAGAGGAACGGCACTTGTACGTCGACCATGTAAAGAATAGGCTTAAACTAACAATTTGCAATGAAGATCGATCACGAAGAATATTAAGAGACCGAAAAGAAGTTTGTGGAGACGAAAGGGGGTGTCGTCTCACCCCGTTTCACAGAAAGTTAATAAGGATTTGCAAATTTCATCAATGGTTATGCTTAATTCGCACATTTCTGACATGCATTTTCGTAAAAATAGCACATTTATTCTGAAACATATAAAGGTTTTCTGATGTGAAGTAAATACGTTGAATGTTAGAGAATGAGTATTTGTGGTAATTAAATATGAGTATTTGTGGTAATTAAATATGAGAATTTGCTTTAATAAAATCTCAGCATTTGTGGTAATATGAGTATTTGTGGTAATTAAATATGAGTATCTGTAGTAAATAATTTTTTACTGCGAATGTGAGAGACGTAGCAAATTTTTCATTCAAACTTTAATGTCAGATGTATAAGGCAACTTATATAGAAATTTCAGTTAAATACAGTTTAAATTGAGGAAGATATCCGTATTTTGGTATTAAGATTTAGAAGGATATCGAGAATTGCAATGAGTAGAATTTCTGCTTCTCTCTGATAGAAAGAAAATGATGAGTGTTTTCCCACAAATTAATACTTTTTAAACTTGAATCTTCGGATATTAATCTTCGAAAAGTAATTTAAATTAAGTATTTTATTTACAAGTGTACTTGGGTTTTCAGCATATTTAGTCTTTATAAAACTCTGTAAAATTATTCAAGTTTAAAAAATATAAGTTTATGAAAAAACCTTCATCGTTTAATTTTTTGTTCTGTGTTTGAACTTAGCGGAAACTGGATTTTTGGATATTCCTTTTTGGCGCTAGGCCAACTAATGCTCTCTTTCTTCTTTTATTCCTTTTCCCCTTCAATCTCACCCAAGGTTTGCCTTTATCTGATAATTTGTGTTCCTTCGATTTCTATGTCTTTGGCTGTTTTCGCGTTTCGAATTTATTTACATGATGCTTTAACGAGAACTTGTCTGATTATTACGCATTTGTTTTCTTTGCTTAGAAGTTACTCACCGAAAATGATGCGACGGTATTCTTCTAAAATACAATTCAGATAATTACGACGAAAATTTAACTATTCAAAGTCAAGTTAATAATAATTTTGAAATGATTAGATACAATAATTTTTTTTAAAGTAACATCAGCTGATAAAAATATTTATGCGAAAAATATTCTTCTTATTTTCAACATTTTTAAAAATTTTCATCAGCACCGGCCTTAGTTGATGGAGACAATTTTGGACCAAATGGAAACAATTTTGGATAACTCCGAAATATTTGTTTTAATAAATAATACGTTATGTATAATTAAACATTGAAAACATTTCATAAATTAATTAATAATGTTTAATGTTAGAATTTTAATAATATTAAAATTATAATTTTAATAAATTTTCTAACTGAAAACTTTAATCTTTAAGGAAATGAAAAATGTGTGATTTTTTTTTTGTTGAATGCGTTGTAAGCAGTTAAGTTTTCGAGAAAATTAAGGGCCTTATGAAATTATTTTTTCGTGAGTACTTAGGAACGCAAACTTCGGGCTATTTAAGCAATGAAAACTATTCAGAAACAAGAAAATAATTACAATTTCTAGATTTGACTTCGACTAAACAAACAAAAAAAACGAATTACAGACGATATTTTAACATTATGTTAATCGGAAAACCAGGGGACGCCTGGAGAAAATACTTCTAATAACCCACGAATTCGAATTAAAAGTGATCGAGTTAGCCAAGTTCCACTACATTAATAAAGCATCTTACTCATACTCATTCTAGCATTAGAAATGCATTTTTAATAGAGAAAAATGAATAAAAAAGGAATATATAATTTCGAAATATTAGATTACGACAGTTCATAAAATTTCTGAAACAACTTATGATTTGAAAAGTGTAATTATTAACATGTTAAACTATACATACTTTAAGAAGATAATACTACATAATCTCAAGAATGAATATGCTTCAAAGCTCAATGTGTATGCAGAATTCACTAAACTTGACTTTCTTTCTTTCGTTAATAGCAGAACATTTATATACTAAAGTTGTTAAGAAAGAAATCAACGCATTCAGATAAGTACAAAAAAGAAAAACCTAAAATGTTCAGATTTTAGGTGTTATTCAATCGGTTGCAAGAATGTTAGTAACCGCATAATTAAAATATATGTTCTTTCTAATAACTTTAAAGAAACTCCACCAAACTTATTTAATGCGGAGTTAATATTCCATTGTTGCATAACAAATTGTATCCTTGTGTTTTTTACATCGAATTAATAAAATTTTGATGAATTTATTTTGTAATATATATTAAAATTAAAGTTAATATACGAAATTAAATTGATTAAAAATTGTAGGCATTTTTTGAGTTTTTTTAAATATGTATTTTGATGAATTTAATACCGAGAGTACTTAAATAATTATAAATTCCTTTTCTACTATGGGAAACAATTTTAGAGTAATTCATAAACCTTTTTATAGCTTTAAAAACACAAAAAGAGGACGCAAAAATAACCCAACAGTATATATCGAAATTTAAATGTCATTTTATTTTTTTGCTAGTGCTACTTAATTATCCTTATAAATTATTATAAATTTTGTTTAATTCTGAAGATTTTTTTAACAAAGTGATTTTGATTACTTCCCTTTAAATAATCTGAACTAATAATAATAATATGTGTTAACTAAGAATAAATGTATTTTTAATTAAAAATATATCTACATTTCTGTGTGTCTACATTTTATGAGAGTCTCAGAAGTTGGTTGTCTTCAAAAGCTGCCAATACCTTAGGAGAGACAAAAGCTGTTTCTGTTTATAGTAAACTCGACGCATGCCCCTGTTAACAGATATGAAACGTAAATACTCAGTCCCTTCTATAAAATGATGTCGTTCCCTTGATTTAGGGCTCGCGGGTGAAAGTTAAAGACACGCCTTTTTTCTCGCCATATAAAAGCGACAGCCGGCTCCAAGAACAAATTGTACAGCATTGGTTTACACACGAATTTGAAAACATGAATAGGATTGATTTTAAAAACATGAAAAAATTCCTGTGGATAATGTTTTGAAATCAAACAGTCACTGGATTTTAATTTAAATAAGTTTGAGTGCATTCTTTGTTTCAGTCTTGCGCGGGGACCTATTTGGAACAATTGGCCGAATCGGCAAAAGGCCGGCCCTGATTTCCATCTATTTCAGATTTGTTCCGCCATGAGTTGAATTATATTTTAACATTTATTTTCTCTGAAAATAGAACACCCACATCCTCATTGTATTGATCGAAATTACGGTAGGCGGCTAGAAGTCAGGTTTTCGTAACAATTCGTGATGTGACCAGGGAGCATTAAGAAAAATGCCTGTCAGGTGATTGGTCACCGTAATTTTAATTAGGAATCGACCCGCAACTTTTGGGGCCTCGATTTGTTTTTCTTTGTGGTATTTTCAGAGGTTTCGTTTGATTTACAAAGGTCATGCACTCGAACTAGTTCAATTTCAAATCAAGTATCGCTTAAAATTTAGAATATTATTCTTATGTGGCGTTTTTTTCCTTCAATTGTTCTACAGATCACTTTGGACGAGTTTTATTTTATTACAGTCGGCTGACTGATTCACAACTCAACAGGATTGGCAAACTTGGATTGTGTTAATATCGTTTTGTAATTCTCTTACCCTTTTGTTAAAAAATGCTTTTAATTTTAACTTTTTTATACGCGAAATATAGAAACCATCTCTCATAAAGGTTAGCGACAATTTAATGTTTTGTTAATTCGTTTTGCTTGATTGTTGCTTGATTTTTTATATGGAAAGTAAATTAAAATGAATAAAAAATAGCTATACGAAAAAATGCGTTTTGGAAGTTGGAGAGGGAAAGGTGATGCAAAATTGTTGAATACTGTCTCACGCTTCATTGTAATCGGGTTTCAAATTCAAAGCTCTTGTGCGCCAGCGATCTTATGTTAATCGGATGGCGCTCGATGTGTTTTGCAATTGGTATCTTTCTTTTATATGCATTGTTAACCACTTTAAGATTTTATATATTTTGTGTGTATAACCTTTACTTTCCGGTCTTGTCTTTGCTGCGTAGAGAGATGTCTGTACCTGTGTGAAGATGAGATAAATAATTGACTTTACACATAATAAATTTTTTATACATTCTTGCTCTACCCTGCTCAAAGCTATAGTTTCCACTTTTCATAATTTCATGTTCGACTTCTTCGGCATGAAATATATTAAAAGGGGTTCCTGAAACCTGAATTGCCTAAGGGCCGAATGGTTAAAACCATTAAAATGGCCACCATTTTGAAAATGAATTTAAAAAAATTAAAACTCCTTATAGATAAGTCGTTTTTAGTAAAAAAGGAGAATCATTCGGATTCGAAGAAAATAGGACAACCCGTTTGGTCGTGAGTGAGTAACAAACAAATTTACAGAAAAACAGGCGAGATTTCGAACGGTCGAGTTGAAACAGAATCTTTCTGCCTTCGGTCAAAAAGTAAGTTACTTGAACATATAGCAGGTACAATTGTCATTTAAGATCAATAAATGTGTGATAAAACGTGGCATATTATTAATTATAATTTTTTGTAGAGATTTATTAACTGAAGAATTAGTTAAATCTGAATATTCTAATTTCTAACATGTTCAAATTATATCCAGATGTTTTGCACAATGAATATGGCTTGATTAACCGAAAGATTACTTTCAATACTAATACAACCCCCCACCCCCCTCTTATCCATTCTTGAACTTTTAAGCACGATCCTGATCTTTTTTTCGGAAATTAAATATAAATGCCTCAAAAATTTTTATTCTTTTTTCATTAATTTTTTCGAGGTAACAAAATAAAAATGATTTTTCTTGTCGTTCTCATTTAATTCATTTTTATTATATTCAATCGAAACAATTCCAATAGATATATTTATTTAATAGCCGATTACTTCTCAAATACATCTTACGGAGTAGTCCTGCAAGATTTGAAATTTCAACTCGTATATGAAGTAGTAAAATGTATATGAAATGGCTCGCTTTTATAAGTAAAAATGAACCAAATTAATGAGAGACAGAATTCTAGATAATTGACAAAGCGAAGCGAGTTCCCGCTTGAACTCGATTGTTCGGCATTTTGTCCGTAAATTTGTTTGTCACGCATTCACGGCCAAACGCATTTTTCAATTTTCTTCGCATTTGGCATGGATGTTCCTCGAAGTTATAAAAAAACAAGGTACGTGTAAGTATTTTTATTTTTGGATTCTGTTGCAAAATTTATCGTTTTAACGATTTAAATGTTTGGCGAGTGAATGGCGATTTTTGGAGTAATTTTGCTAATAGCGAGACATTTAATTGCGATTACGTCAATACTGATAAAAGAAAAGCAGGCATTTAATAGTAATTTTGTGAATACTGATAAAAATGAAAACCGATGTAAATAATTCGCCTTCAAAAAATGTCTAAAATTTTAAAGAATCCGATAGAGAACATATCTTAAATTCTTTTTTTTTATACACGAGTTCTACTGTTTAGAGAACTACTATTATAGATTAAATGGATTAAGCATTCAGAGTTATGAAAAATTAAGTCTTCGATAAGTTTACGTCGCTATTTTGGAATGACAACCTCAAACCTCCTTTGTTTTTGACCTGCGTTTCACATTTATAGTCAGCAAGTATCCTAAATTTGTTGCTTCGTATTATGAAATCATACGTATTTACAAGGGTGTGCTATTAATACCAATTTGCCTATAAAGCAAGGAAGAAAAGTGAAACACATTTAATAGGTTATGAAATGGTATATCATTTTATTTAAATTCCTATAAAAACAAATGACATGCCAAAATCATGTAGCACAATAATAGGATTATTCGCCGTTCTGTCTAAAAATGAAAGAAACGAATCTGTTGATATAGCATTGAACCGACACCTCTCCTTTCTTGACGACTGGTTTCTAAAATGGAAAATAGCCCTAAATGTTGAAATAACAGAGTCAGTATTCTTCTCCAAGTATTCTCTTGGTTTCTGCACGCGAAGTACTTAGGTGTCACCCTAGACTCGAGTTGTTATGAATTCATAACAACATTAATATGAACAAATGTAAACTCTTGTACTTCCTGTAAAATTTCTTGAAGATTCTTGGTAACTGTAACAACTCTAAACATAAACAAATAAAAAACATTGATATAAAATTCTAAAATACAAATTATTTCAATTTTTTTTTTCTTTTTCAGAATTCAGGAAATTTAAATGTTCAGAAGTGTCATGATGGTAGTATGACATTTAAAAATTATGCCTTAATTTATTTTTTATAAAATGAAGAATTTTCTGTTTAGGAAGAAAGATACAACGGGACATTATAGCCTGCAGAGATGAGCATTTTTTTTTTTATGGTCAAATTCTGTGCTAATCCACATCGCAAAATCTCCTCAGAAAGCTCTTCTTGTTTATTAATAACACCACTCACTGACAAACTGTTCTAGCAGTCGAAGGAGTACAAAAGTTGATCTCCCGAGGCTTCAGAATGGAGGGAGTTCGCGCTATTATTCATTTCTATTTCATTATTTATTTTTATGAGTATAATAAAATTTGTTTTATTTACTTTTCTTTTAAATCATGTAATATAAATTATTTGCCACACTCCAACAACACATTTAAACTTAATTTTAAACAAAATTAATTTATGAAGCAATTGAAATTTATGTGAATTACAAAATTTAAAGCATTTTAAACCAAGTTCACTTTGTAAACATTTAAGGCCATTTTTTTAAAAATAGCATTTCCTATTATAACCATAATCGAAAACATGTAGATCAAATTAGCATGGGATTATAAACATTTAGCAATTAGCATGGTATTTCATTTCAAAATATAAGAGATGCACAAAAACAAACTATGTATAAGTAAATCAAATCTATGAGTTTAAACTTTGCATAGGAATACTCAAAATTTTTAAGTGAATATTTATTATTCCTAATAAAACCTCTTATACCTCCACATCTATTATAGCATTGACATCAGCAAAATAAATTTCAAAACCACTTAAAAAATTTTCAAATATAATTTCATGTCAATTTATGATCAATCACAAAATATAAATCGATACTTAATTAATCGTACTTTCCAAAAATTACTGAATCATATTTTTCACACACAACTGAAAATTAATTTTCCAAACGCAAAATAGAACTTGTAAATTTTTCAAATGTAAGATAGAATAAGATATTATACGAACAAATTTCAAATTGAATGTTTGCAGTTGAAAACCTTTATTTGTACTCAATTAGCATGCTTCTTGTTATTTATTCGTGCACTTCGAAATTTAACGTTGAATCATATTTATGTCGTTCTTGAAGAAAACCGAAACAAAACCGTAAAACGAAATGAAGATTTGAAGCACAATATGGATATTCTTTTAGAATTTTGAGAATTAAATCACATTTTTCCAGAATAATAATAAACACAATGGTGAGGACCATCTTTTCGTTGACACTTTTGAAAAACATTGTAGATGTGGAGTGTTGTTGATGCTGCATCAGGAATTTCCTTGCTGGCAGCTGGATTTCAGGACATCAGGAAAAGTACAAAGAATCCGGTGTTGATTCCTCAGTAGGCAACTATTTTGGTCAGCCATTTTTTGTTATTCCCATCACTCTCCATAAGTTTCGTTTTCTACAATTTAAAACGTTTTAAGAATTTTTTTATCCGTACAGACAAATCTACCGACTCTTAAAAGGTTTTCTTTGTTGCAGTCGTTAAATAAAAAACAGGCCGAGTTATTAACAAATTTTCCTTTATTATGGGAGAGTGACGGAATGCACGTTCATCTTAGTTCAAGTTTCAAGTCAAAAGAGAACAGAAATCCCTGCTTTTTCGCAGGTAGGGATTTAACAGAGACACGTGATCAAAGTGAAGGGAATAATAGCTATTTTTAGTAAATTACGTGAGTGTTTTAGGGAAAAGCTGGCTGCAATAAGTCGCTGATGTCGCGATTTGTCTGCGCGTGGAAACGATTAAAATATTCTTTTAGTAATACGCGCACGGCGTTGCCCGTGGAATCAGGACTTTAACAAAATGGAAAAAAAAAAGAACCGCCCACAATGACATGAAAAAGTTTTGAAAACAAAATCAAAACAAAAGATACACATTTTTTGATTTTCCTGCTTATTTTTTTTTTCACGCTACAGTACAGAGTACGTTAATCCAAAACAATATTACAAAATTGGAACGTGAAAATGATTATTATACAGCAAGCAAAATATAAATAAAATCCGAAAATAATAATCGAAGTAATTCATTCAGGTGAAGGTCATGACGTATCCTACGCGTCCGCCAATCAAAATTGGCATCAACGTTCCGAAGAAGTTCCGCTTTTGGAACTCGATCGAGAAAAATAACTCGCAACGGCCCAGAAAAAAATTAATTTAAAAAAAACGATAAAAGATATTTTAACCATTCTTGTTTTAAATCCGACAGAACCGTTCTAGTTATAAGCTGAAAAAAATTGAAATTAATAGTTTTATTAGAAAGTCGGATGCAACAAATTTAAAATCAAAAGTAGCATCTTGATGCCAAAACTGGATATTTTTTAAAAATTTCTCAAAATTCAGTAAATTACGTTAGAAATTCAAAACTAACTTCATTAGAACGGAAATCGCGTGCTCTTTCCGATGGTGTATCTATTTTTGTCGTGCAATTATTCGAAACCAATCTATTGAGAAATTAGTGCGAAAAATCAACCAAAAAAACACAAAACATTAAATAAAAAAAATTCTAGGTTAAAATTTAAAATTTCGGCTTCGAGGTGCATTCAATCACCATTACGACTACCTGTGTGCCAAATTCCATGGCTGTAAGTGCGATAGATTCGTCTGGACATAGCAGACAAACACACACACACGCACACAAACATTGCCTTTTATATATATTAGAGATATGCCAGAACGAGAGATTTAATATACCTCCAGTGGGGGAAAAAAACGAAACTGGAGTTTAAGTAAAGTGATTTTGGAATACATTAAGACTTTAAAATATATAATATTAGAATTTAAAATAAAATTAAATGAGATTATATATATATTTATATGAATTCAAACTAATCAAATCGTAAATCATATTCACATTCTAAATCAACATATTCTATAAGGTTGTTTATCTTTTTTATTTTTCCTATTTATTCCATATCCAATCGTTGTGTTTTCGATGTGTTTTTTTTACAATTTGGTTTAAGCAGCAATTGAAACGGAACTGGTACTCATGTACATAGACAAATCTTGAAGAAGAGCATTCATAAACGAATATTAAGCGATGATACTAGAACTACATACACTGATAAAGAAACGCAGAAAAAAAGTGCAAGAAGGGAAAATTGTAGTAATTTTTTTGTCAGCAACGTATTAATATTTACTTTAATGTTAGCATTTCGTTAAAACAAAAAATGAATTATTTCATTTTGTTTTAAATTTTAGTGTTTTGAGCATACTGGCAATTCAAGTGCAGTTTAGATAAAATTTACAACGCTCATGAGTAGCACAGAATCGAATTTTTTCTAGAAAATTTCAGAAGAATAAAGTTTAGTCATCTATGATCCCCATTAATGGAAATACTACTACCGACGTCCAGAGAACAGCGGAGAGTATAACTATCTCCATATGTAGGAAATACAAGATGTGAAATGCCTCTCGATGATTATTTTAATCAAAATTTATATACAGGATGATTTTTCATACCTATTTTATTTACGAAATCAAAAAAGGGTTTGCCATTGGAAATTTTAACGATATTACAGCTTCATATACACTTATCTGATCAAAAGTATCCGGACACTTCCGGATTTTCATATTTTTAAGAATTTCTCCTGGAAGGCTAAACCGACCGTCTTTGATCTTCGACTATGTAAAAAATAGACTCTAACTCAAATTTTATAATGAAGATTTGGTCCTGTGGGTAATTATGGGAGAGCCACCAAAAAGGGATGAAGACAAAAAAAATTTCGACTCCTCCCGTTTCAAAGAAATCTTATAACGAGATGAAACTTTCATCAATGGTTATGTTTGATGTGCATAATATTTATATGAATTTTCGTAATCGCAGGACAATTCGAGAAGATAGAAAGGTTTTCTTAAAAGAATCCCAAATTTTCCCGCCTGTTTTTTGCTTAAAACATGTAGATTTTTCTGTTATATTATACAAAACTTACAGAAAAAATGACAATACGTTAGAGAAGCGTGTTTGAAAATTGGGAAATTTGTTTGAATATTACGAGAAATATGAGTATTTTTAGTAAATAATTTTACACTGCGCATGCGCAAGACATGCGTAATTTTTCTTTCATATCTTCAAAGCCAGATATATAGGGCAACTTACAACCTCTTAAGAAATTTTTAGACTGAAAAATACTTCAATAGACGCCTTTATTCCCTTGAAAATGTCTTTTATAAATTCAATATATGATGAACGATGGTAGATCCCAGATGAATAGATTTTTTTCTCCACTATATCTTAATATTACTATAATAGTAACTAAATATAAATTATAATCTAGGTATATAATATATATTTAGCCGCTTTGCCACCAGGTGGTGACTATCCGTTCCTCCTGATGGAATTTTTAAGACTGCCATATGAATATACTGTTTAGTGGAGAATAAATGAAGTAAATGTATGAAAGAAGTTTTTAATTTCCACATTCGAATAGCGATGGATGCTGCTCGAAATAAATACCGAAAGTGACAAATTATGAAAGAGCAAGTGGAATGGCATTTCTAAGTATGCTAATTATATACGAAGACGTGCTTAAAAAAATATACCACTATTTTTATACAAAGATTTTTTATATAATATTTTTGTTTTGGAAATCATTTATGATAATCCTTACACTTGATTCTGTTTATTTAAGACCTGAATTTATATATTCGGGTTGGTAATTACAAATGTCTAAGACATCGAAGACTCCGTGGGTTAATATAATGTTTGTACTCAGGGTTCTTAGCCTCCGGACCTTGCTGTTGAGAAAGATGTGACATTACAAATTCTGTCAGTATTCGCTTCTTCTGATCTTGTATGCCTTTCCCTATCGACGGCGAAATGTTGATTTTGTTGAAGTGTTTGTTGCGTGAAAGAATAAATTCTTGTTGAAGCACAGCATCACTGTTTCTACATGACTTTGTTCTCATGATTAAGAATCAAGATCAGGATAATCTCGAGGCAAGAGAAGAAGAAAACTTCTTAACAGATCTTTTATAACAAGCAGATGCTACTCGTGGACTTGAAATGACGTCACGCTGCGTGGAACAGCACCCTAAAGCTAAACCCACCAACGTGATGTTTATGCGATACAACATCACATCATCATCAGGTTTAAAAAGAAGATAACCGATTCTGTTTCTGATAATTAAAGCGCTTTGTTCATTCTTAATTACCAATTCATTTCTTTCTTTTAAGTCAGGAATAAACATTATCTGTGTTTCTTAATCTTACTTGTTATTATTTCATAACTTTTTAAAAAAACAAATCGGAAAATTAAAAAAAAGATTAACCGAAATTCCGGATTCCTGAGGTTCTCCTTAATAAGGTTCCACTGTAAGTGTTAACTGCGTTTTCATTACATTTGATGAAAATATCGCTAATGTTACACAATTCATCTTAAAGAGCTTTCAGCCAACGACAAGTAATTTAATTATTCTGTATAAAGCTTGTTTATTTAAAGTACAGTTCTGAACGATCTTCGGCAAGAGACCGACTAATAAGCTAACTATATAATAACGAGTATTTTTTTCAAACTCTGATTTTTTTAAGTAGAAATCTTCAAAAATACATGTATGTTAAAAACACAAAATAATCCTAATGATAATAACCACTCTTAAAAAGGACTTGAAATTTACCAAAATAAGACCATAAAAAAAAAACTGATAATACAGATTTATTTACACCTGTAAGTTAAATAAAGACTTCCCAAAGGTTATCTGTTTGTGCTAATCAGATTTTTCAGAATGACTTGTACAACAATAAATGGAAAAAATTCAAAACTGAGAAATATCAGTTCAATTGCGAACTAATATCTTAAAATAAAATTCATCTGAAAATGTCGTAAAATTTTAACCTGTTCTCTAAAATTTAAATAAAAACCTATATTATCATTATCATGCCTAAATTAACTCAGAATTTATTTAATCGGGTTATCCCGATAAAAGTTTTAACTTAATTATTAAGTATGTTACAATATTTGTCTTTGTAACATGTATCTCAATGTAACATAACTTACTTCTACATATGAACATCTATCTTTGAATAATCATACAATCTTACGCATAACTAAATATTATGAAAAAAAAATGTGAAACATAAAGAAAAATAGCTAGTATGTATCAGAGCTGTTAATCTTAATATAAATAAATGTCATTGTATGTTCCATATCTTCTCTTAAGCCACTGCTCCAATTTTAACCAAACTTTGTACACTTATTACTGAAAACAAGGGGAAGATACCTGTCAACTTTTCAAAGCGCAAAAGTTAATTAAACAGTCAGTTAATTAGAAATTAACGGAAACTGTTTTTCTGCTACAAGTTCGGAGCAAATTATCCCCAAAAAAATATTTATATACCATCTTGAAGTTCAAAATTTTACCTTTCAATGATACCAACATTATATCTCCGACATTTTTCCTTCAATAGTTATTAATGTTTCAAAATTTAATAAATTGTTAATTACCTGCATACGATTTTGAAATAACGCAAATTTATAGCTACTCGGTACTAGGCAACGGTTACGGTGCATTTACACCCAGCTTTGTAAACATTTGTTTTCATCTTTTGTCTTTAAATCATATGATGACAACTTTTTGTTATAAACAGAATATTAATGGTTCTTTCCGAATCCATCAATAAAACTAACTTTTGACGCTTTCAGCTGATCCGAAAATCTGGATAAAAATCAAGGTTACTTCAGAGGAATTTTCTCTATCCGTTTCCCCCCTTCCGGAAGTATAAAATCCCTTTGTACCAATTGCTTCTACTCGAGCATGCGCATTTGCGATGCGATCTCAAAACTTCATGTTCAAAGGACAACAAGGGAACTGTAATCCCTGTACACCACGTTAGTGAGAGGGAATAACGATTCCCTGTCCCGCGCGACATGGAATCGTTAAAGGACTGTCGTTAAGGATAGTTTTTTAACTGCTGAAAAAGGTTTCACGGACTGAAATTTGAAAGTGAATAATAAAAGAATATCAAGAGATAATTAATGATAAATTAAAAAATTGTTTAAAAATTGTCGTATATGAATTTGAATTCAATAATAATTGTTTTTCTTTTTGCATTCAATGTAATTTTTTCAACAGATTTTACGTCTAAATGAGGATATGTCTGAAAAGAATGGATTGCAAAATTTAAGCAACTCCAATATCATTCATATGGTCGTAAAGAATCTCTGCCTTAGGGGATAGCTTGAAGAAGCATAAATGTTTAAAGAATATCAAATAAAGCGGCTCTAGAGCCTGTGTTAGTCTCTCAGAATGAAATGTAGGAAGTTTGAATGAATATATCTTCTCAAAGAGCTTCAGTAACTACATTCACATTGAAAAGCACCACAGTCCACTTATAGGTAGGTATAACATCATAAATTAACCATTTGTTTCTTTTTCTTTTTCTCCCGAATTAGTAATATACAAAAAGAAAGCATTGTAATGGAAAGCATTGTCTCGATGATTATTGTGGGAAACGTCATCGATCATTTCGTTCGAAATAAAGAAAAAAGAGCCGATTTTATTTTAGGTAGTTGTATTAATTTCTGTAAATAATACCATTATCAATCTATATATATTTATTTTAACTTAGAGCTTTCAATGTTTTTTTTTTCATGTTCAGTCGAGCTTTTAAATCCTCATAAATAAGAGCAATAAACGCAGCAAAAATAAATGTGAAAATCATTTTAAAAATTCTTAATTATTGTTAGTTAAAAATTAGTAATTTCTAAATTAAAATTTCTTTATTTAAATAATTTGAAGTCAAAAATCTAATATTAAATTTCTTATTAACTAAGGTTTAAACTATTGAAAATTAGTTCCTAATTTAACATATGCAGAAATCATTAGTACGCATAGTAGAACTTTATGTTGCAGCATTCCCACAGTGATTTATAACGACGGGAACAATACTGAGATTGAAACGAGTTCCAAAGAAACCTTTCATTCTTGCTAAACAAATGCGCGAGGATTATGTAGGTATTTCACGAGTGCAGAAGGTTGGTCACCTTGCAAAGCGACTACTCCTGAGTCATTAGTATGTTTAAAAAATATTATGTTTTGGCAAATTTAGATTTGTAATTTCAATATTGGCAAAGAAAATAAGTTTTAATAGTATTGTTACAGTCATGGAAAGTCGCTTCCCAGCAACGCAGGTCTTATGGTTGGGAAGAGAGTTTTACAAGGTGAAGCATGGAGTGACCTCAGCGACTCTCGTGGCACGCATGACCTTGGCGACAAATTTGGCGACCTTGGCGACAAATAGATTATTCGCGAAAATGGAACCCTTTTCTCGATATTTCTATTAGGGGCCGAGATCCAGGTTTCTCATGAAAATTCTATGTGACGTCACGGCCTAACGGGGAGAGTATATAAGACCGCGTTCGGATCCCGGTAGTGTCTTGATCGACTGGTTACTTCACTGTGAAGCGTAAACGTCTTCAGAGTTCTATCTGCTGTGTGAGCTAATCAGCTGGTGAGCTGAGCTGGTATTGTCGAGACTAGTTATTTGCTGACTGTTTGTGCTGTTAGATATCAAAGTGCTGAACTGTCAATACCTGTGAATTGTTGTCTATTTACATTGGTAATCTGTGCAAGGACTATTGTTTCCTGTACCTGTGCTACGTGTTTTCCTGCATATTTGTAAATAATCCTTCATTCTCCATTATCCTGCGTGTTGGACTGTTTACACCATACACCCACGGTAAGATTTTGTGCAACACTGGTGTCCAGAAGTGGGATAAGTGTGTATGGTGAAAACGAGATCTCAGACAAAGATGGCTGAGAACGCTGATCTACTTGCTCTGCTAGCCGAGATGAAGAAATCTATGGAGAAAGGACAAGAAGAAATGAGAAAAGGACAAGAAGAAATGAGAAAAGGACAAGAAGAAATGAGAAAAGGACAAGAAGAAATGAGAAAAGGACAAGAAGATATGAGAAAAGGACAAGAAGATATGAAGGATGAAATTAGAAAAGGGCAAGAAGAAATGAAGAATGAGATCCAAACACACGTCGAAAGTAAAGTCGGAGAAATTAAAGATCATGTCAACAGTTACATAGAGAAAATAGAAGAAGATGTCCAAAGCGTGAGGAGAGAGATTGGAAAGGTAAAGGGCGAGGTTGAAAGGAAGATCGAGGAAGTGGAAGAAAAAGTTCAAGTGAAGATCGGCGACCTAGAGAAGATGGACTATTGTTTTCCTGCATATTTGTAAATAAACCTTCATTCTCCATTATCCTGCGTGTTGGACTGTTTACACCATACACCCACAGTAAGATTTTGTGCAACAGTATGTTTGATTTAATTTTTTGATCATACAATATTGTCTCAAATATTATTTTAGGAAACTGTCATTGTACCCTTTTGATTATAAATTATTCCATTCAGAATACATTTTAATAGCAAACATTGAGGGTAAAAACTTGCATAAATTTATAAGGAAACAGTATTGACAAAAGCTATCCTATCTAATAAAGAAATAATATATTTTTCCTAAATATAAAATAGCAAATAGGACTACATTGACTACTTTGTATAACAGTATGGGAAGCATGGGATTCAGCCTCCTTTTATCGAATTTCAATCAATAATGACTGTCAATGTCTCTTTGTATCATAAATTGCATTGCAAATTGCTGCATGTTTTCTTAAATGATTAATGCAGAATAATACATTTTGTAGCTTTATTTTTTGCTGTAGAAAGAGGAAAATGAGCAACCTAAAATGTTAAAATGTGGTTTCCACTAGAGTTTTATGAAATAGAGCGAAGCTCATGCTTTGTGTAAAAAGGATGTTGCATGTCCTGCTATTTTTTTTTTATTGACTAAGAATTATTCGAAACCCGTGCCTGGTTACTTAATTTTGCAACCCGCACTGATGAACTCATTCCTATTCTCAATTTATTCCTCTCTTCATGTTCTCTTTAACAAGTGCCATTTCTTCGCATTATTATTTTTTTGTCTTAGAATTCGAAAACATCCGCAAATAATGCTTACATTATCTTATAAATGAATGATGAGCCCTTTCAAGCCTACTCTTGACAATTCTTTTAATATTTTTTCAGAGTTGTGTTCCAACCAAGTTAATATTTATGTATTCTTTTGTGAATATCATAAATTGATGTGCAGGTTTATTTCAGGGTTTCGTGACGTGCTTTTTTTATTTTTGTTGAAAGGTAAGTGGTGTAATAATTAACATTTTGATCCTTAGATTGCGATATTTTATCTCTAATTTTCAGCTAAAGAAATTTTAATGTCATTTAAAACATTAAAGAAACGATTAATGAAAAAAAGGAAAATATTTATTGTCATTAAGCTAGGCTAAAAATATATTTAACATATTATTAGTGCATTTTCATCCTTAATTTCTCTTTCAGCTATTCCGTAGGAACAAAGGCCGCTCTTGTGATTTGCACCAAATGAAAGACTCAGCTGCTGGAAGTAGTGAGCGTCGACTAGGACGAATATTTTGGTGGATTTCTTAGGTTCTGTGAACCTCAACCTCCAGTATTAGCTATAGGGTAATTAAAACGCCTGAAGGGATAGACTTCACTGTTAAAATATGAAAAAATGAGAGCTCTCTCTTTACAAATGGCGAAAATTTCAATAATAACGTACTATATGTGAGAAATAAATTTTTCCTGTAAGTGTAGAAAGCTTCAGCCTGATATTCATTACGTTTTTAATTAGTTTAGTTATATTTACGTCCTGCTTTGAAGCAACACGGCGGCTACCTTGGGACGGATTTCGTAATTTTAAACGCGGTCAGATGATGGGGGCGATGCCTGAGATAGCGCCTCTCTCTCCAAACTTCCGCACCACAGAAACGGAAGGACATTTAGCCACTATGTATGATTTAGCGTGCAACAGGCCCCCTACATGGCGGATCTTCAGTAAAAGCAGATTTCAAACCTCGAGTCCTCCAGCCCGAAACTGCTACCTTACCATTAGGCCACCGTGGCCCCATTACGCTTTTAAAAAATATAATGTATCGAAATTTTTACGATTGTTGTTATATTTTTATTAAAAATAAATTTTTTTATAATTGCTACATTACCTTATTATATAATTAGTTTATTTAAACTATGTTTATAATGAACTGGCTCAAGTATATTAGGGCAATATTATCGAAAGAACTTCAAGATTCGTCTTAGAAAAGAAAACTAGCTGATATACCCGGCATTGTTCAGGATGACAATATTTTCAAGTCTATGACTCGTAACAATTTAAACTCAATTAAGCATTGTTTCGCAGAAGAATCTTTCTTTGATTTTTGTTCGTAATCTCCTTTGTCGTCTGACCCTTCAGCCAGCATTTCCTTTTGCCTCCACACTTTGAACCACCTGGCACGAGTCTAGTTAACCTTGGAACTCCATTTTTTTATTCTCCATCATTACCACGTCGAGAACAGAAGCTTCTTCAAAGAATTTTATAAAATAGTGTTTTTATGAAAAATTAGATATTTATTTATTATACCACTTTTTAATTTTAAATGTGTTTTAAGTAAGTAAACATATTTTCTTTAAAAGCTGATACTGGTAATCGGTGCCCATTATGTTATTTAAGTGTTTGGTTAACTACTAAGAACGGCGGTACCAATGAAGCAACACAATCTGTGTGAAGCAAAAACATGAATTCCAATGTCAACCAAATTTGTGTCTATTCAATTCTGTTATTTCTTTCTGTGTGGCTTCATGTTTAGAAGATTGCGTGATTTGTCGATATTGTAAATACACAAGCTTACGTTATCTACTTAAAGAACGTTATGTTCTCTATTAAAGGAGTAAAATTTGAAATCGGACATTAAGATACCCCCCCCCCCATGTTTCAAAGTTTTATTTTCACTCTCATTTTTTAATTATTATTATTCATTTCGTCGCGTCTTTACTTTTTACCTTGAGTTTAATTACCTGTAAAGAAGTTCATGATTTTCAATTAATGCATGGGCAAAGTTGTTATTAAAGTGATTAAAAAGGTGCATCTTTTTTTATTATTATTCAGATGTTCAGTGCTCCGACGTTTCTTAAGTGCTCTAGGAACTTCATCTAAAATTCTTTTGAATTTTCTCGACCAAAAATGAAAACAGAGTATTATATTTCTTTTTAGAATTTTTAAGTGATATTTCATTTTAATAAACATTGATCCACTTTAAGCAGGAGGTGTTTAGGCACCACCAATTCAAAAACCATAGATTGGATCACAACAGATCTGAACACACATATTCTCTTGAGTATGCGGTTACGATATAAGAATTAAATAATAATATATATATATATATTGTGGCCTATAGACAGAAACTGTCACTGCTCTGCAAATAAATTATGTTTGAAAATACCCGATTACTCGATAAAATTTAAATTTTCGAAGAAAGAAAAATTATTTTTAAAAATAAATAAAAACTTTTCTTTTAAGGGCAAATGTAATATTTAAACTCAAAAAACATTACAGAAAAAGGAATGAAACAGGTAACGTGCAATATAGTTTGCACTAAAATGTGGAAAGAAAATAAGGAAAAAAACCTACAAATTTACGTGCTTATAACTTGATTGCAATGACATGTTACAACATATTATCATTACCTATACAGTTCGACAAATTCTCCCACACCTTGTTCTAAAAATTGCATGCGCTGCCCAACATACCTAATAGCAGTGGGCAATTTATATGTATGGATAGATAAAACATACTATTCAAATTCGTTTTTTAAGACATCTAAGTTTGCAGTTTCACTTTCAAAAATCGTGCTCAATAAATAATTCCACAGCCGAAAATCACAGGCTGGTTTGTTCGGGAAAAAGGGCTGGCCGCGATCCCCTTAGAGCCATCTATTCTTTCTAATCCGACGATGGGGAATTATGCGGACGGAAGTCGTGAAGAGTCAGACCGCAGAAACGCGGGAGACAGCCAACCAACAGCAAGGAGGAACCGCATGTGCAGCCGAGTCCTAGTCTCGCAAAAATCACCAGCATCCAGAGATACCAGCTTGTTAAATTCGTGTGTACAGGCGTATCCAATCGAATTGGAATAAACAAAGTATCTATATAAAAGTGTTTTTTTAAAGAAGAAAGTGGTAATTTAAAAATTATTTATTAAATGATTATAAAACACAGTTTATAATAATGAATTCGAACGATCTCTTACGAAGTCAGTATATATCCAATGAGATGTAATTATTTTGCAAGTAATGCTTTAACATAATTTCATGTTAAGAATGTTTTTGTAAATTCTTTACCTGTAAGATTTACTGTTAAACATAACATTCAAGTTTCTTTGTGACATCATCCGTAAATTTTTAGTTCTTTTCAAATTGTGTCGCTGAAACGTTTGTTCAAAAGTTTAAAGGCAGTTTTGTTTCCTAAACGTTTTTCTCTTGTTTTAGAAAATAATTTAATATGATTTATAAGATGTCCCAGATAGCACGTAAGTTTGCAGCAAGTTTGATTTTGACTTGTCATGGCAAAATTTGACGCGTCAAACTTGAATCGAACTTGTAGCAAGTTCGATGTGACAAGTAGCGCCACCTCTTTGCAAATCAAACTTGCAGCAAGTATGCAAAACAAGCTTCCTGCAAAGATAGCACAATAAAGAGATAATTATCTTTGTCTCTGTTTTAAAAAACATCCGATTTTTAATAGCATCTTCTAGACCGTAATTCTTTTTTATTAATTCAATAAATCAATGATAATTTGTGAAAAAAATAACTTTTTTATAAAAAAATTTTTTGTAGCATTTTCCATCTTTTTACTAAATATATCACTCTCACTTTAAAGAAAACTATATCGCCTTTTTCTTTTTTTATTTTTTTTTGAAATTTTAACGTTTATAAACAAAATCAAATCTAAAAAACAGTCGGTGTTTGTTGAAAAATAATAACTAGACATTTTGTCCCATTTTAAAGTAATTACTTTTGAACTCTAATTTCATAATTTATTCTACTAGCAAAACGTAGTTATTAGCGAAAATCGCTCTCTCTTTGACTTCAAATCGTATTCTCAACTCAAAAAATTAATGAAAACCAGAAAATAGTTTAAAATAAATCGTATACGAATCGCATCGAACGATGTTTTAGCGAAATCTATCCTCTCCTCTCAGAGTTCAGCTGGCTCAACGGTTAGCGTCCCCGCTTCGGAACCGGGAGGTTGCGAGTTCTATCCTGGGTTGTGTTCGTGTTCTGTTTTTGCTATAATTTGCAATGAGTTTGACACGGCAAACTTGCTGCAAGTTCGTTTCATGGTGACTTCGGAGCTTTCGTTAACTTGCTGCAAGCTTACTGCAAGCTTGCACACTTGTCATGACAAATTTGTGCCAAACTTGCACTCTTGTCATGACAAATTTGTGGCAAGCTTGCTGCAAACTAAAATTGCTATCTGGGGTATATGACTCATTTGGTTATTTACTTCGTTATATACAAGTTGTCATACTTATCAACATAGTAATCCTGGTAGAGGTGTAAACGAACTCAGCGCCATCCGGCGGTTATCGAGGGAACTGAAACAATATTCAATAGACACTTAGTAATCCGGGAAAATAGCCCTCGTGTTGCTTTAAAATGGGAGGTCAATATCCGGCTAGAAACGCCGTAATATAAGAGGGGCCGGATGAATACTGTATAGCGTATCACAACATTCAGAAAAGCTCCCACCGTGACGTCTAGTTTGATTTATTGTATTTCCTATAATAATTGCCTATATTTAAATTTCTTTGCATGTTCAGTAGTCGGTTTATGCGGCGTACTTATAAGCATTCTAGTTAGAAGTCTGCAACTGTAACCAACTTAAAATTACTTTTGCGTTAAATGTAATGAGCTAAAAAAAACTCACCCTGTCTCTGATTTATACCTCACAGTTTTTCAAATCGTTGACTTTTTAAAATAGGATTTTGCAAACCCGATTTCTTTATTCCTGATCTTATATATGATTAATTTTAACAGTTCCATAATAATTTTTTTGTTTTATTCAATGTATTGATTTAATACAGAAATACAATATTATACTTAATATTAAAGT
>BGPR01025365.1:0-22387 GCA_013235015.1 Araneus ventricosus
GAATTTTTTTAGTTAAAATGTTATTCGGCAGAATCATCTCTATAAATCGAAATCTAACTATGTGCCAAATTTGCTAACTCTAAGTCCACCTGTCTGCCCTGTATAGCGTTACATTCTGTGCAATACGATTTTGATATCATGATATTTACTGACACAAATTACTGATACAACCCCGTCTTCGTGAACGTGCACATTTACTTACAGAAGGGAAGACCACGGTGAGTTGCTACAATATATTTTAAAAGAAACTATTACAAGCATTGTTTTCGAAACTCACTTTAAAACTTATTCTGATTATTCTTGACATATTATAGTAACATATTTTATAAAAGCAATTAGATAACAATAATTCAAAAGTATCAAAAATTTTAGACGTACGAGGATGGATCCAAAAAAGTTTACATAAAGGTAATAAAAAGTATTTATTAACAAAGGTAATAAAAAATAGTTATAACATTAAGGAGAAAATAGAGAAGGAAATTAAGAGGCATTCTTGCCGATCACTTTTCCAAATCGTCACCAAATCTATTTAGGCGTTTATCTGAAAGCAGGACCAATTTGTTTAACCCGGCTTGGCAAACATCACATCCCAGTCCATTGAGCCAGTTCTCGGCAACTTTTTTCGCATCGCTCACAGAAGAGAACCTTGTTCCACATAAGTGTTCCTTCAATTTCGTAAAAAGGAAATAATCATTGGGCTATCGTGAAGTTATACAATGCAAAAGCCCTGGCGTGTTGAGGGATGATGTCATTCTCCTGAGTGGCAATACCCATACTGCTCGTAAAACACAAGAATCGGTGAGAACGTTCATGTGGAAAGTCTGTACCATCAACACCTAGCAGCACTGATTAGGCACCCAATCTGGGTTCCAAACACTTATCTGGAGCAAGATTCTCTTTAGAGAGTTATGTGAAAATAGTTGCCGCTAACCGGCTGAAAGAACAGGACGTGATTTCTGCCAAGTCGGGTTAAACAAGTTGATCCTGAGTTCAGATAAATGCCTAAATAGATTTGGTGATGATGTGGAAAAGTGATAGGTAAGTATGCCTCTTAATTCTCGCTTGCATTTTCAGTTTAATGTTAATTACTAATGTTTTATTAACTTTGTAAATAAATATTTTTTATTACCTTTGTTAGTAAATTCTTTTATTACCTCTGCTAATAAAAAACGTTTTGTTGCTTTTGTAAACTTTTTAATCTCTATAGAATATTTTTTTAATCTCTATAGAATAACAATACGTTTATATTCTTTTCCTCATCAATTCTCTTAATTTCATAAGTAATACCTTGATTGGCTATCATCATAATCATTGTCTAAATTACAGTTTTTATAAATAAACAATTTCGAAAGACAAAAAAATCACTCCGTTTTCTTTGACTATTTTCAATTTTTGTATGTCAAGATCAAACTGATGATTGTCCAGAAGAAATTACACAAACCTCTCTTTGATGATTCTGGTAAGTTTGATAAATTGTCTCATGGAACTCTGAAAATCCTGCCCAGGCGTCCATCCAGATTTATTTGTTGAGCCTGCACGTCCTTGAGGTGTGTTGGGAAGTGACGTTTAAAGTTTTACCTAGGAAAAAATAAACATGAACCAGAGTTGAAATCATCACTAACATCAAGAGCCATGGTTACCAAAGTCACTGCTTCATCCTGTTTGGTACATTTTATGGCAATTATCTTCCTTGGCTTCTGAACCGTTGTCATTCCAGACTTGTAAACCTTATAGATATCTTCACACCGGAATTAGAATATGCCGTATGCACTCGCAAGATTGGTGAGGAAGATTAAAACATTGTACCTATTGAAACTCGTGACTCTTCTTAGGCTAGTCGCCTGCGGAATGCGTAAGTAAAGAGATTTCTTACGCTTTAGAAAATATCACGAACAGTCACTTGAAACATTTTTACATTCACTCTAGCCTACTGGGATTTTTATTTGATTTTTCTTATTGCAAACTATCCTCATTAATTTGTTCCTCTTAAACCGTAAGATGCTCTTAAGGGTTGAATATAACAATGAGAATGTATATGTGTGCGACATAATAGAATGTGTGCTTTTGCTTTTACTTCCAAGCATGCGGAATAGATAAATGTGAGTGGAACTGTGGTACAACAGCTAATAGAATCTAATTGCTTACTATAAGGTTTCAGAAGGAATTCGAAGTTGGGTTGAATTGCACAGAAATATGAGATGACCTCTGATTGTAAAAATTATAATAATCATTCATTCTTTGTTAAAGTCGGACACTACGATCGAATCTGCAAAGATTTCTTCACAAATGCAAATCAATTTTAAAATGAATCAGAGCCTTACATAATTATTCTAGACTTTGAAGATGAACGACATTTTTAGTCTTTTCGTTTTAAGCATATATGTGAAGATTCCTTGGAGTTCTCATTTTAGAACTTGCAAACTATAATTAGCCGTGGCAGAAACATAGGTTTCTAGGTTGATACTGGCATCTTCAAGAGATTTACCTTGGGTTTTATTTATTGTTATTGCAAGAGAAAGACAAACCGGAATTTGGAAGCGTTTAAATTTAAACGGCATATTACTTGGGTTAAGAGGAATGCGGGGAATGAAAAGCTCTCTCCTTTATCATTGCCCGTAAGAATAGTTGCTTGAATTTCGATGGCCAAAAGCTCGCTGGCACAAGTCTTGTCCCGTTGCATAATTTTGGTTATCTAAATTCCTGAGTAATATAATGGACGAACCAACTTTTTGATTCAATATCTGTGGTGGCATTAAAGAGGGATTAAAAGAATTCAAAAATTCTGTTTGGTAGATTATAGCCTGCTTTTTTTCCATCTCAGCGTCAACAGATTTATATGTAATAGTATTTCCTGGTAACTGTTTAAGGATAATCTCTTTTATTTTATTAACATTTTCATTCTCAGGACCTAAAATTGCGCGTTCACAAAGCCAATGATGACCCTTATATTTGTTTAAAATGTCTGGAAAGACGTGTCGGATTAATTCGTTGAAAGAATGCACTTACACAAAAAACAAATGGAATCGAAATTAAATCTGATGCGGATTTTCTATGAAATTTTCCCTTACCTAGGCTAAGGAGTTCTTTTGAAAAGTCTTCAGAAGCGATATCATCGAGTACGGGCAATCCCTGCATGTTAGTGGCTAAAGTTTTCCTTTGGACATAATTCCAAAGTTCTCACCCTTTGAGTTATTCCTTTGAGGGGCGGTGGGACACCGTCTGTCCCACCGACTTCAAGATTTTTTTTCATAAACTTATATAAGGTATTTTATTATAAAAATTTTTTATTGGATATTTCAAGACCTCTTACTTTTGAAAAAAATTACAGTACCATTGAGAATTTGCTCAAATTTATTGAAAATAATTTTTAAAATCATGCCCTTTATTGGCAATGATTTTCTTTAAATTTCTAGAGAAAGAAAATGAATTTCGAAACAAATATGAGATTCAAAGGAAATCTCCAATGTTCAATAAATATATTCCAAACATTGTCTGTATTTCAAAAGTAATTTTTTTATCAAGTTATTTTTTTATCAAGATAAAAAAAGTTGGGACAATTTTGTCCCACCGCGCATCTAAGGTTGTCAGCCTGTAGATGGCAGCACAGAAGTTCGCGACTCGGTCCTGTTTCTTTCTTTTTTGAATGATAAACTTGGATTTATATACGGTATAATTATAATCACTCTTTCAAATTTAATACTTATACAGAAAATAAATTTATATATTTCAGAAGACATAAATAATATTAATCAAAAAAATCTGTAAATGCAAACAAGCATTTTTTAAAAGAAACTGGCATATCTAAATTTATTTTGAGTGGAGATTTGAAAGCAAGAAGCGATTGTCTGAGAAATTTTTTTATAAACGGATAAAAATACACTTTTCTAAAAAGAACGAAAATTAAAGAGAATAATCAAGTCTTTCTGTATCTCTCAACGAAAAAGAAATAGTTCCGTTGAATCTGCCCACCCCACCCCCTACTTGTTTACGTTCTTTGCTGCTTTTGAGAAAACGCCGTATTTCCTAAGGGACAGCTATTGTAAATAGCTCTGTTAGCAGTGATACTCAAAGAAAAGCTGTTTGAACTTGACAGCTTCCAGCAACGGGTTTCTTCCGCGATAATTTACAATCGGTGGTCTTCTTACAGCAGTGGTTTTCATTACAGGTCTTGTCCACTCGCGGTCATTAGTGTCTCAATTCTTTGACTGAAGTGAGTGATCGCATGAACTGATAACGAATTTCTGTTCCTTCCCATACAATAAACCGGAGAGGAGAGTAACATTTTACTTATAGAATCTGGGTGGCCTGCTTTCTTCTGAAGCTTTCAAACAGAGCGACACCCATAAAAATCCTATTGAAGAGCTCCTCCATTTGTATGCAGAATGTGGTAAAAGATCTCCACTTCAATCCCGTATACATTTTCTACAGCTGTTAAAAGAAAATGTGCTAAATAACCAATTATATGCTCCAAGTGAAACTGACAAAATGCGAACGTTGGCGCGAATGACAGAAGGGATTCGGGGAATGCTACTGTCCCTTCAGGGGCGGTGGGACATACGTCTTCCCACCCTCTCGTGAAAAAACTAAAGGCAAAAAAAAATTTTATTTGGAAAATATTTTATTTTCAGGTGATAGAAATTCAAAAATATATGTCTTTTTAAGTAAAAAAATTTTTTTTAGGGTAGTGCGCTTCAAAGGGTTATACATTTAGTTCGTCCGCTGGCGTTGCACATGAAATAACAGGTAGAATTTCACGATAGTCTCTGATAGTAATATAATAACTCCTCCCATAATTCTATTTTTCATTTCGGAGATCACGCATAGTTCGATCAAGAGCTTCAGAAGCCTTTTATGTTTGTCATTGTGCACTCATCCCAAACGATAGGTTGGCAAGTTCGTAGGACAGCCGCCTTAACAGAACTTTTGATTATACTGTATATAGGATTCTCAGTTTGAACTAAGTTTAGTGGTAACTTAAACGCTGAATGAGCTGTGTTACCACCATCCAAAAGTGTGGAAGTTATTCCTGATGAAGTACTGACTAGAGCTATATGACGTTCAGATCGAATTTCAGTGAGGATCAAATTTATTATAAAGATCTTTCCAGTTCCACAAGGACTGTAAAGGAAGAGAATGCCATCGTTCCCTTCAGCAATCAAATTCTTCACTGCTTCGTAAGCCGTTTGCTAATCTTACGTTAATCGAGGTTTATTTGTTTCCACTACATGCTGTAAATTATTGATATCATAGTGAGTTCTCGTAGGAAATCTCTATCCAGAGTATGATGTGCTTGCCTTGTTGGTCGGAAAATCCAAACTGAATCAACGTTTTCCCACAAATTGATAGACACTTATTTTCAAGCAGTATGAGAGCTTCGTTGTAAATCTGAGATATGTAATGTAAATCTGTGTCTGGATTCTCCCTTCGCTTTTGTTGCAAAATATCTTCACTAAGTCTATCTTTGTATTTTTGAGAAAGGCTAGATGGATTTAAAGGTGCGCAGGTTGTAATAATAAGGGCAAATAAATCCCGTAATTGAGGGGAAATCGTGCGACAGATGCCTCTTTTAAAGTCGAATCCCAGTGTTGATCGTTATGTGAATGTTAAAGTGACGATTCAGCTAACGAAGAAAAGAACAGAGTTTGACATACACATTTCCCTTCTCGCCCACTTCACTCAATAGCACTTTTCAAAAATTGAATATCTTCTTCAAAGAAAATCTAGAATTATACCAAGAGAAAGCATATAATGAATCCACCAGATGTGTTTCTGACGACAACACAAACCGAAACCAAAACCCATAAACAGCTAATGAGATTTTCACTTTGTGAGGGAATGAGGAAAAATGAAAAATAATTTAAAAATTGCATATTTTTCTCGTTTTCAGTTCACTCCGTGGCAGCCAGAGCTGCTCGCTCGGCAGCCCATAGCCCGTCTAAGTTAAAGGGAGAAAGGGTGGCTTTTTCTCTCCGGTTTTTCTACGCAGTAAACGAATTGTTTGGGGGATAGAGTATTTTGCATCTCCCACCCGATTCTCGCTTACTTGTAGATTCATTTTTGTCTTCCTTTCAACTTTTTTATTACTTGTTTGCATTTCCGTAAGTAATGGAGCTTTGACTGAAAATATAAGCAAATAAAATTAAAGAGAAAATACAAGTTTTAAAAAAAATTTCAGCGGGTACTGCAGCTCTGCAGCCCCAATAAACGAACTGCCACTGGCGAAGTGAGATTAGTTTCAAAGGATAACGTTTATGACAACAAAATGTTACTTAAAGTTTGAGAATAAACAATAATGTTGTCATGAAATTTTTACTTTTCTTAATTAAAAATAGTTGCTATATAATTCTCAAAAGTATTTCTCATTGCTGGACTTAGATTCAAATAGTTCCCATTATTTCTACAAATATTTAGTTGTTTGTATTCCACTGTTAAAAAATATGGTATGTAACTGGCTGTTTGTTAGGTAGATTCCTTGCAGGCAATGCGAGCTTTACCAGTGTTCTTAGTTGTGTGAAGCCAACATCTTTTTTTCTTTTGTAGCAGCGAGATGAAACGACGTCTCCTAGCGATTGAGAAATAAACCAGTAACGTAAATAGTATAAAATAACTTTATTCATCTGAAATATTCAAGTCTGTAATCGCACATGCATCAGACATCGACATAGGGTAAAATGTTATTTCTATAAACAAAATACGCAAGTATTTATATAAAAGAAGTGTCAAAAAAGAGTTTGGGGTGATTAATAAAATCTAATCTATATAAAAATAGTTTTAGTTTAATTCTATTCAAGAAACGTTATTAGTTGTAAAATTTTAATTTTCACTCTGCAATAAAAAAAGTAAAATAAAGCTGTACTTTATTGCAAATAATCAATAGTTACGACTTAAACATATTGATTCTGTGAATAAAATAAGAATTTTTCTTAATAATGCACATATTCAGAAATCCACGAATGAAATCAGCGAGGATCATTGAATACTACGCGAAAGAAAAGTGTCGAATTTTCGATTAGACCTGCAACGCTTTTATATGCAGAACCGTAAGAGGAGTCTGAGAATTTACACAGCACATATCGGCTGAAAGATAGCGGAGACTGTCAAAATAGAAGGATTTTGATTGTATTTTACGGCTTAGGAGTCATATTTGTCAGTATAGGGTGAAACACGTAATTTCTATAGAGAGATTTTACATAATCACAGCATTTTGAAAACAACTACATATTTTAAGAACCGGAAATTTTAAAATTTCGTTGATTAGTGTACCACAAATATCATAGAAATTAAATATTTATTCGTAATTAAAAGTGAAATCAAACCAATCATTGGCGGCTCGTGTTATGTAATCTTGGAGGTGCTGTAGCATGCAATCCTTCACTGCTGAGTAATGCATATTTGAGCCACTTACATTTATTGTCTTTTCTCATTAAATTTTATTATTTTTAGACTTGATAAATAAACATAAAATAATTTTTCTTCAAATAGGTAAGTATATTTACAAATTAATTTTATTAAAAAAGGTAAACTCGACATTTGTGTTCAGTTCCGATTCCTCTATTGCTTATTACATTTCTAAGAATTAGCAAGGCTGCGTAGAAGATTGAAATGAAAGTATAGTAAATAAAAATAAAATAATTTTCTTATTAATTAACAAGTAAACATTTTACCGTTTAAAAAATGTAAAAATAATCATAAGCAAACGCTATTATACTGAAAAATAAAATCCATCCTTCTTTCTGTGTTTCTAGCAAAAATATATAAAAAAAGTTTTGCCTTGATGTTTGTATGATGATTAAAAAATTTTTTATTCATCGAAATCCAAACAGCTACATATAACTTATCCCGATTAATATTGTGTGATATATGTTATTCATTTTTTAATGTTAAAAGGCAAGTTCAAGTTCTAAATATTCAAGTTCAGTATATAGTAACAGAAATTCCCAAGATGAAAAAAAAGATTAATTTATTCTATTACACCTATTTTAGATAGATGTAATAGAATAAATTAGTCTACAGGACAGATGTAATGGATAATTTAAAATGAAATATACTTAAAAATATTCATTAAAAGATCATGCTCATTGAAGCGTATCGTGTTTTATTCAAAATCAAGGCTTCTTATATGAATCTTGATGTCTAAAAGGATGGTACAGAATATGGGGGTCACGAAAATTTTGAAAACATATTTGTATCTCGGAAAATTTCTCTTCTGTATTTCATCAGCACCTATAACTAAAAATTATCAAAAAATAATTTACAAGGAGAGGGCACGACTTGGGAAATTCAATTCGTGATGAAACTTGGCATATTAGTAGCATACCATTAGGGTGTTCACCCATTAATCTAAAAAAGTGCAATGCCCAGTCAATTCGGAGGAAATGGCCCTCAAACTTTGGGCACAACTTATATACCAGTAAATCTTCTCGAGCAGTGAGTGTTCTGATAGCTTAGATGTCAGCGCACTCGATTACCATTCGCTAGGTCCGCAGTTCGGTCCTGGATGCTTTTTTTCAATATTATTCCAAATTAAATTAAAGATTTAAAAAATATTTTAAATTAAAACTTTAATTATTTTTGTGCAGAAAATAACTTTCTTGACACCTTTCATTTTCATGAATAAGTTCTTCATCATAATTTTAAGGATGGCCAAAAATATTTTGGAAAATTTCTTCACCCATCAACATTGCTTCATGAGAAATTGAAGCTGAAGATTCTGATGAAATTAAATTATTTTGAACCAGTAAACCTTGATAATAAATAACAGCATCTTTTAATCTCAACTTTGACACTTCACTATATAATGATTCTTGTGTGGTTCCATCTTCAACCTCAGACACACTAGCAGTATCATAATCCATAGACATTTTCACTTTAGAATATTTTAACTCTCTGCTTTAACTTATTCTAATTTAATCAAAAAGCAATGCGAAACACTTCAAAATCCATGGTGAATAACCTCGTTTGTTCAGTGCTTCTAAAGGAATAGAAGTAAAAGCACTGTCGAAGAATTTCATACGATAATGAGTAAAGCCATTTATCCATTGGTCCCTTTTCAATTAGTGAAATTTCGCACCATCTGCCTACGCATTTAATAGATTAACAGCTGCTCTCTGCTATATTAATTCCAGCATTAAAATATTGGACCATCTGCATATGTATTCAATATATTAACATGTGCTCTCTACTGTTTCCAAGATAAAATAAGATCGAAGAATTTGTGAATATAAAAACCCAATAATTTAAAACTTTCAATGAATTTAGAATGAGAATTTTAAGTATAATTAATATTTTTCACCATTAAAGATGTATTTATAATTATTTTACCGTTTATATATTATTTTTATTATTATTTTATCTGTAATTCAAGTATCATATAAATAAAGTTATTTTCTGCATGAAAATAATTAAAGTTTTAATTTAAAATATTTTTCAAATTTTTAATTTAATTTGGAATAATTTTGAAAAAAATAAAAATAAAGAAACCTCGGCCAGGACCGAACTGCGGACCTTCCGAATGATAAGCGAGCACGCTGACATCTGAGCTATCTGAGCACTGATTTCCCGAGAAGAGTTACTGGTATATAAGTTGTGCCTAAAGTTTGAGGGCCATTTCCTCCGAATTGGCTGGCCATCGCACTTTTTTAGATTGATGGGTGAACACCCTAATGGTATGCTACTAATATGCCAAGTTTCATCCCGAATTGAATTTCCCAAGTCGTGCCCTCTCCTTGTTAGATTGCAAAAAATTTCATTTAAATTTAATTTATGTAATAGAAACTCTTTTCAAAATAGTTTTAATTTTTCCTCAATTATCCTCTTTTTCCTTGTTTATTTTCAAAGTTTCGACTTTCGAATACATTTTCCGTAGCGAAGAAACAATTAAAACTTAATTTGTAATGTACGGGAACTGTTGCCTCCTACAGTATTCTTTCAGCTTAAAAACATCGTACGGAAAGCCTGCGCACGCAGAATTCGGAGCTTTTGGAGGGACCCACAGTTACAGTTTGAGAAGTTACTTTTTCCTTTGCGCATAATCTTCGGGTAGTGAAAAATCAAGATAGTGAACTTAGTTTTCTAATCCGGTTTTGACTCGCGTTTCATTTGAAGATCGAAACTGTTTAATGAAAAATTTCATTAGTTTGATAATAGATTTATGTATTTAAATGCGAAATAAAATAAATTGATTGAAGAAAAAGTTTGAAGTTTGTCCGTAAAGTTGGATTAAAGAAGAAGTTAGGAGTCCTGCAGTACCGAAGTCCCTATGCACGAGCACCCCCCCAAAACAAAGCGTCATTAAAATCTGCAAGAAAGTATTAAGATTGATGTTTCGGGTGGGAAAAAGCATCTATCATAAAGGGGTTTGATTTCTCCTTCGTTTGAACAGATTTGAAGGAAAGGAGCACGAGGTTTCTGGAATTACAGGTGTGTCATTTAATGATTAACTTTTAATGTATTGTAAAATCTGCACTTACAATGCGTGTCAAAAGTTTAAGCAAAACATCAATTTTAAAATAAAACTTTAAAATATACACTCTATTTAAAATCAGTGTTTATATAAGTAAAAATCATAGAAATGAAATTATAATTGATACAATCGTGCTTTAAACTTTATTTTCAATCATCAAATTTAGTAAAAATACAAAAATAGGTGTGACAAAAGTTTAAAAACAAGAAATTTATTTTTTACAACGAATTTAAAATAAATTGTTGATATTTGCTTATAGTTCCATTTTATTGAATCACATGAAATACATGGTACAAACTAAACATATTCTCATTGGACAATTTCAATTTTCAACTGAAGAATACTGCTTACTATTTTAATAAACAAAATTTGTGAATTTAACAAACTCGTTTTCTATGAAATACATGTCAAGATTTAGGGCCAGACCACTCAAAACCGGCCCAATGTTGGAGTTAGGCCACTGTGACATAGATTTTAGGCATCTATTGATGTGTTGTCATGTTCAAAAGTCAAATCTGTTACACCAAAAATTTCAAAAAAGGGATGCAAATAACTAGTTAATTTATCTTGGTAGTTTTCATATTGTTTTCGACCCTGAGTAAGGCTAGGGATGTCTCGCTATGGAAACAAACGGCTGCAAATTCCATCAGAAATCCACCACCATGTTGCCATCTACACATGCTTCTTAGATATTTTCGAAGAACATGCCAATACCATCAGGTATGTCCAAATTCAGTCTTTTCATCGCTCATTATAACAATAAACCACACATCACCAAATGAAATGTGCAGTTTTGGCTACTGTAATCAAGCTTCTTTGGGGTGTGTTGTCAAGACACCGAGCCATCTTGTGGTTTTTCATATACTCAAATTCTGAAATCCTTCTTTAAATAGTTTTTTTATATTTGTCCTCTAATGATATTTTTAATTCAAGAAACAGTAAACTTCCTAGTTAAAGAAAAGATTCTGATGAGCATGTGTTCGAGAGAGCTGATCAAGCGTGGTCTTCCAGAACTAGATTTTCTTTTAAAGTTAATAAAGTTTAACATGATTTTAAAATCAAAAATTCTGTATACATATAAACGACATGTTGAAATAAAATTGATATGTACAGTTTTATTTGCAAATTATTGTTATGCTTAAACTTTTGACACGCACTGTATGAGAAAATTGAAAACTTTAGTTTAGTTTTCTTTTTCCTTTGAGATGACATCTGTTTTTTGGTCGTATGACCAGACATCTTTGATTCTTTCCTTTTTCTCCTTGTTCACTTAAACTAGAAGAACGAATTGGTCCATCCAACTGCGAGATTTGTATTCGAGATCATTGGATCAAGAGCCATGTTTGCCTTTGCTGCGCCAAGCATATGGTTTAAATTGGAGAATTAGATCTCAAATTTTTTCTATTCAATGAGAGACAAAGCTTTTTAGCAAGATAGGTCTCAAATATACCTTTCTAATAAGCCTAAACCTAAAAACATGCCGTTAAGATGGCTGTTAAAATTGGAAAATTGTATAATTAATGCTTCTTTTTCACCAGTGCTGAATTAAAACACACGACCAAAAAACGGTAAAGGAGAGATAGCAGAAAAGTAAAATGAAAACCTGTGACAAGTTCAACACTCAAATTAGCAAAAAAAAACAATTTAAAGAATGTCGTTAGATTTCAAGAGGAAAAAGTAAAATTTAGTCAAAAGAAAGAATACTCTAGAAAGATACACTTTAATTTAAGAGCAGTTAATTAAAAAATTTTATATAAGAAAGCCAGGGAGTAAAAAAACCATATTAGAGGTCAGTCATCAAATATGAACTGACAACTTCAGTTATCCCTTATCCCAACATCGATTCCATTAAATATTTCAGTCATAAAAAAAGTTAAATGATTACAGTCAGATCATCAATTAATCAGGTTCAGGAAATTTCGTATAATCCAATAACTATTATAACAAAAGACAAAAAGCTCATACTTAGTTTTAAAGACACCAGGATTATATTCTTATATATGATGTTTATTTGTCTACGATTTATTACAATAAATTTATTGAAATAATTTAAAGATTGTCTTAGAGGAATTTTTTTTTCGTTTTTGTCCAAAAGTTTCCTTGAGTGGATCAGAAAAGTTTGCCTAAATTTGACTGTTTAAATCAATAGAATTCTTTTCTTAAACTATTTAAACTATACGAATAGCTCAGACAGGAGTTATAACCATTAAATTGGAGATGGATTTCAGCAAAAGACAATACTCTTAAGCCATCAAATGTTCATTCATAAAGAACATAATCTGAGGATTATTACTTTTATCTCTGTTTCAACGCATCATTTCTCTTATTTTTGAGGAAGCAAAGGGAGAAGAGGAACTGATGCTGTGCATAAAATATTATACTTGTAATAATGCCTTAAATTCAGGTGCCAATTTGAAAAAAAAAGTATTTTTTCTTTAATTATGCTTAAAGAAATTGGTAGTACAATCCGGGCAGCTGATGTCTTTGATTGAACCCAATGACACAATATTTTAAGCTACATTTTGCTATTGTATTATATTTTTTTTGAAATTTTAAAATGGCAACTTTTGCAGGACTTTTCTTTTGTATTTCCATCACGCATGTTTTTAAAGTTCAGAGGTCCAAAAAAATATACATATAAATTTACTGAAGTAATATTAAATATATTTTACCAGTGAATCATTGGCAAAGAATATGTAGAGGTCAATTTATCCTTGCATTCTCGACTGTCTTGAAAATAGGGCGATGGTACAATCCGCTACTACCTAAAACCCATCAATTAGTAATGGAAATAACCTTATTTCTCAGTTACATTCCAAACAGTGGTACTCTACAACTAAAGTAGGCGCTTAACAATCTGTCTGACAGGTGCATTTCATGCGCTAGACATGCAGGGGGGAAAGTTAATTATTCTCAAACAATTGGTCACGAAATCCGTTTGAGTTTTGAAATTCATCGAAACAGACCTATTGTTTGTTCTCGGATTCCGAAACCCTCCTCGCTTTTGCGCAGAAATCAGGCGTAGTTATTTTCTCCAAAATAGGGGAAAAGTGAAGAATGTGGACGGGAGATGTTTACATTTTACTTAGCGTGACCTAACAAAGAACCCCGGAAATGCGCTCATCTTACTCATTGCCTGCCACACCTTTCCGGAGTTTAATCGTCCAAAAGAGCTAGGTTCGGAATATTGAAACGATCAAAAGTATTTCTCGTTTTCGTATGCTAAATTTTTTTTTATTTTGAAGATCATTTTGATGCTAGCATTTTCAAACATCATGTAAAATTTTCTTCTGCAGAAAACAAGTAAAGGTGCCAATGTGCATACATTCTGCAATAAACACAAAAACGGAGTTCACGTGTTTGATGATCATACAACAGCTTAACAGCTAACTATTTAACTTCAATTCAAGAAAACGAAAATGTTATTGGCCTTTTTTATTAATTCATTTGAAAAAGCATCTGTTGCTTCATGGAAGCTCAATCAGAAATTTAATAATTGTAGTTTGATCCTAAGAGAGCCTTTAAGATATTAACTGTTGCACTTTTGGGACATTCTATTCCAATCAAACTCTCTTATAGAAAACTGGATGTTAATGAAGATTTTCTAAATCTTAAATACAAACATGTTATTGTAAAAAAAAAAACCCGACAAATAAGATGCGAGCTAAAAACTGTGCAGCGAAGCCAAAAACTATCTGTAAAAGGCATAACGCTGTACTACATTTAAGATTTTTCTCTCATTCAACGTAAGTAAAAACGAAAAGCAGTGGATTGTCCTATTTTAGAACAGCATATACCAATGAAAATAATAAAAGTTTCATAAGTTTTCTGATTTTATGTGCATGCACAGGTTAGAGAAAAACATTTTTTAAGTTTTTATAAAAACAAATATTTATTTTTTCAGTGCTATGTACGATATGGGTTAAGCTATTGTAGGTTTACAGAAACGTTTCTGCGTTTTCTTTGAATTTGGCTAAAATATTTTACAAAATTTGTTGGGAAAAAAGTTTCTTTTAAAAAATTAATGCCTATGCCCTCAGCATAATTTAATGCTTTAATGTAAATAACATTAATGTCAAATTTTAGAAACACGAGCTGATGGGCAAAAACTAAAGTCATATTTGTTTTCATCGCATGAAATACACATAAAATCAATTTTTAAAATTCCGTACCAACAAAATATGTTTTGGTACGTGCAATTAATCTATCAATTTGTAGCTGAACACTTATTGCAACAATATAGTTAAGTAAATAGTTATAGAATGTAGTGTTGCTTTAAAGACATTACAACAATATTGCCTACTGAAACTGTATTTAAATAATATTCTGTACTGTATCTGTAACAATATGTTAGTATTGATTTATTATTAAGAAGCTACAATGGTTTGCGTCATTTGCTGAAAAGTAACTTTGAACCCATCACGATTTTTACTGCTTTTATTTCTTTCCAACACTGCGATCTTGTTATTCTCATTTTCTTTTCCGTTAAGGCCATTTGAAAAATTGAAATGTTTAAGAAAATCGGACATGGATTGTAAGTACCAGTTCTGTTTATTATCTAAAATATGTAAGAAGATAGTTGAATATGTTTTTTGTTCAACAGATTTATTTGAATTCTTGGAAATGTGCATATAGGATATATTCTTTTGTAATCGAATATATAGAATGAATTATCTTTTCCTTTGATTTGTTAGATGTGTATGAGGTGATGTACTTTTCTGATCGAATAGATTAAAACAATTTTATGCGAAAGAAATGTTAATACTTTCATGAAAAATTATCTCAAGATACATGAATATTAAATATATTTCTGACAACAACCTAAATTATCCTAAAGTTAAAAATTGTGTAGTATCTAACAAAATATGAATTTAGCTAAGAAATAACTAATGTAAATAAATTTTTTTACTGGAGCTATGGTTTGAAATTAAAATGTTCATATATTTCTGTTTCTCAGTTTTTTGTTCAGTTTTTCTGATCAGCTTCACTATCTGTAATGTACCACTACGTTCAAAGATATCTAGAATTTATTTTATTACGTAAGAATGAATGCAGATAAACCAACTGTATTTGGTGCTTACTTCGAAGAAACCACTCTGTGCAACTATGAACTATTTGCCGTCATTCATACAAAGTTAAAAATGCAGATTCCTGCCTACTTCTGTAACCTCCTTTAGTTGCGGCACCTTTTCGGAAATTGAGAATCGTTGTCCATTAAGCATCCTAGAAAAAAATCAAATGGAGCGAGATCTGGGGAGAAATCTGGATATTGAGGTACAGCAATGTTATGGTTTGATATGTAATTCGATACCAGGAAGCATTTGGGACCCAGCGCTTTGTAATGAGAGAGCACCAAGATTTGGCTTTCCCCTCGACGGGAAGTTCTGAATGCTTCTAACTACGAGCGACATTTATGCGCTGCACGTATTTCAACTGGGTGAATCTTATTCTGTATTGACCTTAATATGATACTCTTCGCTTGTTCTTCGGAAAGTGACATAATCAATTTCGAGAATATTTAAAAAGTTCAGGAAATTTTTGAGCTTAGTAGTATATGATCGAAGGAAATTATTGTGAAAAAGGATCGAGTGATAGGATATAGGCTTTCATTAATGCCTGACTCATTTCAAAGGAATATAATAAGTAAATAGTGTAATGAAGTAATTGTGGAATCATTCACACAATTGATGTCATCCACTCACTAGTTCGAATATGGCTAATTCGATTATTCCTGAAACACAGATAGAATAAGCAGTCGGTTAACAATAAGCAACCTTTGATATGAAGCGCATTTTTTTAAATTAAATTATCATTATTGAAAGTTTCTGCTGTGGATTAATTTTCCTACTGGCGTGCCTGTCATGCATGTGAGTTTGTATTTACGCGTTGTTTCTCTCAGTTTGATAATTCTCCAACTTGGTATTTATATTCTGGACAACAGTGCACAATAATACAAACCTGGCGAATAGGCTATATATTTGCTATTAAAAATTCTTAATTTATATAAATATGAGACATACAAATGTTTGGAAAAAAATTACAAATTGCTTTTATGAAACCCACAAATGGAAAAATATTTTACAGTTCCCAGATTAAAAATTACGCCGTTTTTGTCGATTCTATCCAATGCGTGATTACATTCCTACTAACTGTAAAAAGAGAAATTTATGTGTTAGTTAATATGCATTCTACAAATGCAAATTAATCTAGAAATTATGTTTCGAGGTAAAATCTTCCTGATATTAATTTATCGTCTTTTTCATCCCTTTCGCAATGCGCCAAAATTTAATGATTGAATGAGTAGGAAGTTTTGATTGAGAAATATAAAAAAAATTAAACTTTAACTAATCGTCTAAAAATAATAGTACCTTAGACAAAACTTCAGTAATTTGAATTACGTAAAAACTGCAAGCATGCAGCGAGAATCAGAAGCAAAGAGCATGTTGAAAAAATAACTAATTCAAAAATAATGAAGATAGAAAGATGTCGTTTGCACCTAAGATATCGAAATTCTGTTCCTAACTATGAAATCAGAAATTATTGGTATCATTGATATCAATTTACAAAGTCAAATGGCAGCAATTGATGGAGTGATGCTTTAAGTGTGCATGTGAAGTAATACCTAGTGAAATGCGAAATCTTGCTCCAGCCAAAATGGAGGATGACATTTTTCAGACATTGTGGCTACAACGTTTACCTGCTAACCTACAACAAATTTTGTCAGTCTGTAAAGCTTCATTGGATGAGCTTGCACAGATTGCGGATAAAATACATGAGGTGTCGGGATGTAACTTGACTGTTGCACGTGTTGAATCTAAATCGGATCAAGTCGAGGTAGATGCTATTAAAGCGGAATTGGCAGATTTGAAAAAAATTGTTAAGAAATTGTCTGTTTCTCAATATTCACACGGCCGAATTAAACCTCGAAGGCAATCTCTAACATCAACAAGACGTACTGCCGACAAAAATGTAGAGCCTAAACGCTTATGTTGGTACCATCACCGTTTCGGTGACAAAGCATCCAAATGCGTGAAACCTTGTGCTTATCCTTTAAACTAAAAGGCATATCTGTTTCTTCGGCGGCAGATAGATGTAGACCTGACAGCCGATTATTTATAACAGACTTGATAACCAGGAATAAATTTTTAGTTGATAGTGGTGCAGCGGTTTGCTGCTACCCTAAAAAATTAACTACTTTTTCAGTTATACAGGATCTGGAACTTTATGCATCTAATGGTTCTCGCATATCAACTTACGAAAGTTTGAAAGCAGCAATATCTTTTCGGGATGATTTTCTTCAGTTGATATCCTGCTGCAAAAGCACAGAGGCCCGAAGTCACGAAGTGGAAGACGTCTGAGCAAAGTCGAACATTTCAGTTTCACCGCCAGCAGAAATACCGCATACCCGGTTAACAGTCATGAATTGCAGATTTCATTTATCGATCCGCCCTTTGTGATGCGTCACGCACGTCAATATGACGAGTCTTTGCTTAAGCGACTGATTGCTACCGTTCATCGCCGTTCTTTGCTCGGTGTCATTTCACTGGTCTGACGGCAGATTTCGATTTGCTATTTCAAATTTGGCTGTTGCGTCACAAATTTTGCTCGTCATTCGTTACCGCCACAGTTACCACAATGAAGTTCTTCGATTACGGAACGGCTGCGTATGGCAGATCAGGAAATGGCAAAAGCATTGAGTGGCAATAGAATAATCTTCAGCAACCACATAAATCTTCGCCTCTGCCCATGTGAAATAATTTCGACCCAGACGTGTTGCCCGTTGTCATGACGAACAGAGACGCACCTTCTCGGATTCAGGTCGCATCATCAAAGGAGGTGTTGATCACTGCTGTGCAAGTCTCTCATAACATGCTTAAACGTGCCGAACTGACTTGGTGCGACCAAAGCAAACCTTATTCTTGCAGAGATATAGCCAAGAGGCGGATTCTCAATATTTTCTAACACATTATAATAGCCGTTTGTATTTAAGCAGTAATCTTCTGGTGAAATTTCAGGTCATTGAAATAGTTGTAGTCTTCAGATTAACCGAAAAGAATGCACTGTCATTTCAAAGACTGGAGTTTGAATGGGCCTCGAAAGCCGAGTATCTTTCGAGACTTTGGTTATTTCTGGCATAGAAAGATATCACACGACAAATGAAGTTCTTGTGTTTTCTTCCTTTCAGATAGGATTTAGAAAATGTCGGCAACAAACACAACTTTATCACCGCTCTCGACTCGACAAGCAAATCTGTGTCATTCTCCTGACCGTTTCTCGTCCCAAATGACAATGTTCTGGATCGTCAATTGTCTAAAGGAAGGAAAATTTTAAAATTTTCATTTGTTACTGTAATTGCCCTTCAATATGCCTGAAACTAAGCCGGAAGTCTCGGCTAGTGTTGACAAGATTCTCAACTCGAGGAATTGCATTCAAGGGTCTGAAAAGTGTTTGGGAAAATGACCCGAGCGTTCTTTCTTTCAGGGTTAACTACAATTTCTGGATTGCTGGTATTTCCAATGACTACCAAATTCTCATCTTGGTTGTTGCTACTAATACAAACGTATTATAATGTGTTAGAAATATTGTTAGAATCCGCCCTTGAGAACGTATATATTGCACTTAAAGATAGGGTTTTGCACAGTTCGCACAGTCGTTCAGCACGTTTAAACATGTTACCAAAGGACTTGCAACTTGGTGAGATAAACGCCTTTCACATTTATTAGTCTGACTCCTAGATCAGAAGGTTGCGTGTTCATATCACGTCCGTGTCCCAGTGTAACTTGTACTCCAATGTTCAGGTCAAGTTAACTTCACAGCATTGTTAGAGGCGAGATTTATGTAGCTGCTGAGGTATTCAGTACTACAGAACTATTGCCACTCAAGTGCTATGTCAACCCGCTGTACGATACTACTTACTCGGTTTCTCGATCTACCAGCACCTGTATTCCAATATAAATCAGAAGAATTCCATTGTGAGTAACTGTGTTGTCAAAGCAAGACTACTCGATAATTTAGAAATAAAAATTTAATGACACAATAATAAATTTAAATACTAAATCAAAAAATCATTATACATCTAGATAATTAAAATGATACAAACATGAACAGCAGAATGAACAGTAGCAATCAGTCCTTAAATACTGCAAATAGGCTCTGTTGCTATTGGTCGATGCGCATATCACAAAGAGGGCGGATCCGATCTGTACAGAAATCACACTCATGATATTGCTAGATGCCGCGATGATGCCGGGCTATGAGGCTCCCTCTTCTGTCACGAAAGCGGTGAAGCCTGAAAATGTTCAACTGTATGGGGACGCTTCCAATTTCGAGTGACGACTTCAGACCTCTGTGCTTTGGCGTATGCAGGATCTGGAGCAGATGACCTTGCAGCTATGCAACCATCCAGGTGATGTACTGCTTTCAGCCTGTAGATGGACACTGCTGCCGGTTTACTGTCAATCTCACAGTGAAAAAAACAAACTTTCTTGTTCTCGAGAGAGACTTAGAAAGTACCCGCATACGAGGTCTCCAATTATTTTCCCACCCGGTCGATTCCTCAAAAATATATATGATGTTTTAATTAGATCATCACTGACGAAAACTGCACTTGAACAATGATGCTTGCTGGGAACTGGTTCAATGTGAATGGACATGATGCTGCAACATTTGAAAGAATGATGTTGATGCTGTCACGGTGTGTTAGAAAACCTCTCCCGGCAACTTCAAGGTGGTTCCATATACCAACTCTGCCGAAGATGTGGCCAAGTCCGGTTTAAATTTAGATCTTATGCCAAGCGTTAATCAATGAAGAGTGTTCAGCCAGTTCTCAGAGATGCGCCATTACTGAACTTTTCAGATGCCTGTGAAACCTCCTCAACTGGGCTCCAAGGTTATTTGGGGGGTGGTACGCAGTGGTTCGGTCTGTCCCACACCTAAAAACTTGAAAGAGAAGAAAAAGAGATTACTTGGAAATTAGCACCACGATCAGCAACTCAAGCAGTACCCAAATCTAGAAATCATCCTAGCAAAAGTGCGTAATAGTATCCGCAGATTGATCCGGAATAGGGAAATACCTCAGGCCATCTAGAATCTAATAACACAAGTTACAAGTAGGTCATTTCTCTAACTGAATTGAGCGGGTCCAATCCAATCATTATGTACATGCGAAGAATGTAGATGGTAAAGAAAGTGTCCAATGGCTGAATTGCGTGGATGCGACCTGATTTCTGGCACTGAATGCAATTCCTACACCATAATGCACAAATCCTGTTCATGCTCTTCCACACGAATCTGACTGCACAAGCGTTTGTGTAGCTTGAATTGTGATGCGATAAATTAGTGAATTTGATTGAAATTTATCGACGAAAGGGATTTCGTGACATATTGACGTACTGTGCCCGTGTGGGCACATCACAATAAAGCGGCTTTTAGGATGAAGCAAAAGTACATGGGTTTGAGTTCCAAAACTGCGCCCAGAACCTATCAATGATTGCAGTCTGGGATCCGAAAATTGAGTCTGTCAAACCACTAAAATCATTCAAATTTAACAAGTTAATTTGTGAGATTCTAGAAAATGTCACATAACATTACCAATTTATTCCGTAAGTCAACGGCGTCGTGTGTGAATTGGCTGATGTCTAAGGTACCTGATTTGACGAGAGTATTGTTGTCGTGTTTCTGCGGAATGCAAATACGAGTGGTTTGTGATCAGTTTATATAACAACTTCACGACCCTCAAGAATGTAGCGAAAATACGGTCGCAAACAGACAACAATTCACGGTCAAAAGTACTATATTTTTTCTTGTGGCGATAGCTTCTAGAAAAGAAACTAAGAGGTTCAACTTTAGCTCTATATACAAGTTGAAGCACAGCGCCTAATAAAGGAAATCTGGAAGCATCAGCCATCAATGACAAATGAGCGTCTGCAGCAGGAAAGGATAATACTGTCGCATTAGCGATTAACCTCGGATGACTCCAAAAGCAGATTGAGGTCTTTTGTCCATGCATGTGGTGTGTCGTCTTTCTTAACCTTATTTTTTCAACACAAAGCTGGTGCAAATACGCTTGTTCTTTTAGCGGCATCTTTTAAAAAAACGATGGTAAAAATTCAGAGTGGCCAAAAATCTTCGCACTCCTGAACAATTTTAGGTAAAGAAATCTTTCAAAAGCTGAACTTTTCAGGAGAGGGGAAATGCCATTTGAAGAACCAGAAACCTAAAAATGAAACCTGATTGACCAAAAACTCACCTTGAGGATTTACCACTATGCCATGCTCGCAAAGTTTGAAAGCAAAGATTTGAGATCGGGGATCACTTTTGTGACTCTCTTTGATCTACCGAGGCACTAACAGATCATCTACATATGCATATAACTGGGAATTGATACTATAATGTACCTCTGTATGGTTTGAGCTGTACTTGCAAAGACCAAAAGTCATTAAAACGTACTCAAAAAAGACCTATCGGTGTAATTACTGCTGTCTTATGAACATCCTGAGATTCATAGGTGTTTGGTGGTAGGTTTTCGGCCACAATTCTTGTTTTAAAAAGGTTAATTTTTCGGGGGACAAACGCCGCGCCTAGCGAACAGGAGGACCTTTACTTCAAATGCAATGTAACTGTGCTTTTATTTTTATTCGGGTCTAAATTTGTTGAAAACACGTTTGATATTTCAATAATATTAAATTGAAAAGGGGAATTATTTGCAACTAATGTCAAACCTAGATATTTGTTAGCCTAACCATTCCTTTAACGAACAGGAAGTGCGAATTCATCGAGGAGTCTCTTATTCTAACGTCAGTAAGAAGTTCAAAGCGCTCTATGAAAATCTGTTCTTCTATAATTGGGTCTGAAAACATCAGGCTACGAAAATGACCAAATGAAACTGTCTGAGACCAAAGTCTATCTCTAGCTTTAATGGTTCCG
>BGPR01025366.1:0-22386 GCA_013235015.1 Araneus ventricosus
CTATTTCTTTTATGTTTTTTCCTCAACAAATGAAATTAATTCGATATCATTAAGAATTCCCCTTTGGCAACGGAAATACCTTTTCGGTCGAAAACCGTTCTTCTTCTTCCCCGCATGGAGGATTAAAAAATTCAGTGAAATCACTTCTCTTTAAAATTTTAAATTATTTTACTGAATTCAATTAACTAAAGCTTGAAGTACAAATTGAGCTCTGTTCAAAATCAGAAATTAATTTATATTTGATATCGGATACTTAGTCAAAAGATTTCATCATTATTCCATGGCGAGAATCATCAGGCAAATTAGGATCGTTAAACGCTTTAAAAGCTGTGGCGGGTGAAAGTGTAGTAATTCTGTTTCCGATGTAAAAGAATTTCTTAAAATGTTCAGAATAAGTTTTAATTATGATTTTCAGCGCCATCTGGTGGCATGATGGGTAATTAAATCCGTTACAGTTTTTAATTAATAAAAAGTTTGCTGTTGAATCAATTGTGACGAATCCTTCACTAAAACCTTCCTTATAATTCATAATATATGTGAGCAAAATTTAAATAAATCCTGTTGTTTCATAATATTTGTGAGCAAAATTTAAAGAACTTCTGCTCAGTAGTTTGAATTTCTATACCGTACGAACTATTTATGGATAACTTTTATTTATATCGATTTGTAATGAATATTTTTTATAAAACACCGCATTATTTATTTCATAAAATTTCTATTTAACCAGTCAGCTGAGCTAACCTAAAAGTGTCCCAAAATATAGCGATGACGAGTATACTCGTTAATAATACATTAAGCTTCGCTGTTAAAATATTGAATTAAAAATACAGTTTTATTTTGAACAACTAATAATTTTATTACAAATATATCGTTTACTTAGCATAAACATTTATATTTTGCACAAAAAAAGGATATATAAGCATCAAAACGGACATAAGGCTCCAATAAAAATAAAACCATGAAAAGATAGAGCAAGTTATATTGTCTAACGAGACTTTGGTACAATTAGGGTTAGGCAGGAACATATTTTTTATTGCATGGTGAGTCAATTATTAGCATAGGCCAAAACAAAACGTGAATCCCAGGTGTCTTCACTTAGAAAGGAAAAACATCTGCTTTGCTCACACTGCATAAAGCAATTTTCATAATAAATCCGGTAAACCTGGAGTTTACGGTGCCGGCCTACTTCACGCCAATTCTTCTTGGCGCAATTTCATGTGCCGTCGCCAAATACTGTTTTGGATGTGCAGTGCGCTTTTATTGCTCTCTTGCGCATGCGTCACCTGAAAACGAGAGATTGAGCACTCAATGCCTGCGGCATTTCAAACATGTACCGGGCAAATTTTTTAACTTAAAAAAACATCAGCGGCTTCGCTTTCAGCATAGCGGAATAATCGTAGCTTCGCTTATTCATTGAGAAACGAAACACACAGAATAACATACACGATACTGAACCAATATTCCATCCGAAGAATTCCAAACGAAGTTTTATTCAAATTCGAATTTATCGACCAATTGCATCGAAGAGTTGAACAAAACAGTCCAATCGAAACGTGGCGCAATATAGCCTGATAAACAAAACACCGCTGAAAGGAACAATTTGTGCGCATGCGCGCTTGTCACTCGTTAAAAACATCTAGACGCAACCAAAACAAATGTTCTCTCATCGCCGTTCTTGGCGGCAAAGTTTTGGCGATCCTAAGAGAAATGAAGTAGTCGGTCACCGTAAACTCCAGGTTAACCATAAAAAATCCTTGTGTTGTTTATTTGTTCGTTTTATTTCCTCTTGCCCTCCAAATATTTTAAACATTTTGAAATCTACGAATACAGTTTAGTTTTCACTAGCATGTCAGTTTAGATAAACAATGGTCACTCCTTTTCACACATGACGAGTACACTCATTATAACACAGAACATTGCAATTTCCCCATGACGAGTATACTCGTCAATTTTAGCTAACTGATTTACTCATCGTCAGCAAGTGTAATTTAATAATTACTCTCATTGTATCAATAACATTCAGTATACTGCTGCAGAACTTTTCGTAATTAATTCAGTTCGTGCTGCAGCTAAATTTGTCTTTCTTCAATACTTTAATAAAACATCTGAATTAAAACGTTGTTTATATTTATTTTATTCCTAGAATTGCAGCACTAATCAATTACACAAATTCAACTATTAATTTTTAAAAGCAATCCCAATTCTGATAGCTTTAAGGGTGAAATATTGATATCTTAACAACGAATAATTAGTTAACGCATTCAAATTATCTGAATTACTGCCTATTTGCAAACTCTAATCGCCTAGAGGTTACAGTGTTATTTTAGCAAACATCCGTGCCCAGTGATTCCACAGGATAAAGTTTACATAATTAATTAATCATTATCTGGCAATAAAGACTATAGTTGTGTCAGATTTAAACTGCATCTTAATACTTATTCTCCTTTTCCAATATTTTACTTTATAAACTAACTTGCTACTAATTAATCGAATGTATAATTTACTCGCTGAATGCTGATATTGATATTATTACAAAAACGCACACAGAAATAAGACATTGTTAAATTTTATGTACATTTCTAGTTAATTGAGCCTATTTGTTATGCAAATAGAAACTAAATGCAAAATACACATTTTCAAGTATAGTTATTTCCGCAAAATATTACAGTAAAACTTCTAAGATGCATTTTTCCAAAATTAATCACAGCAATTATTAATATAATAGCCCAGATCTCTCGGTAACGCTCTGACGTCACCAACAATAAAACTCGCGCCATAGCACTGAGAGACGTTAAACAGCATTATTTCATTATTAGAGAACCTAAATTTCAGTAATTTTAAATTTAAAAGATTAATTTTCGTTCCAATTTCAAATTTAATAGCTCTAAAATAGTGAAATAAAATTTGCTATCCAATGATATAAAATTCATCTCGCTATGATCAATAGTTTCAGATAAATTTTATCTTATATTAATCATATATTTCAAATTAATTTCCGTTTTTCAATAGAAAGTAGTAAATTACGTCAGTGGTATATCATGCGCGTGATATTGTTTGGACGCCACGATGCTTCTGATCATTTATTGCAATCGTGATATAATTTGATAATATTTTTTGGCAACGTTAAAATTTACACAAAGACATGTGAAGTACAAGGAAAAATACTTCACACTGAATGCTGTTTTCCAAGAGGTTTTTTGAATAAAGAAATACGTAAATAAGAAACAAAAATATTTCCTGTCATAATACATATGTTTATTTTATTTGTTTTCATTCAATGTTAAACATTTCTCTCGCATATATATCTATTTAAACATGTCAGATTTGACGGGAAACCTCTGGAATGCAGAGGCAATTTGCACCCGTCATATCATAACGGGTGATTTTTTCTAGTATGTTATAAAAATAAGAAACGCTTTTCCTTAACACGATTTTATTAGTGCACTTGAAAGTACAAAATATTTTTTTTCAAAAATTTGAAAGTGAAAGCAAAGAATAAAAGTATGAGGCTCTTATAAAAAATACTCTAAATAAAATGGGTTTTTAATGACATTCATAATATATTTCAATTTGTCATGAATTTTAGGAATTTTCTTTAATATGATGTCCATTGTGCCTCAATTTCATTAACCTATTGTTTTAGCGCCTCACGTTTTTAACGTAGGACTACGTTCCTCCCATTGGAGTCTCAGGAAGGAATTTGATTGGAATTTGAATTTGAATCACGCCAAATCGCCACAAAAAACGTTGTATGGGAGGTCCTCTATATCTCGATAACTACATATGTTAAATTCATAACTAATGTCTTATTTTCGAAACAAAATTTAAAAAATTGATTATGTTTAAATTATTATTTGATTATGTTTAAAATCTTGATTATGTTAAAAGAAAAAGTTTTAAAATTCTGTAAACTTATCAATTTTCGATTACAATACACTATTTTAATATTTTCAGAACCTAATTATTAGTGTATCGATTTATTTAATTACATTTTGATCATGTTCTTGTGGCGACATCTAGTATTGAATTTGAGAAAAAAATGATTTCAGGAATCCATATCATTTATAATAATGAATAATAAATTATACCCGACTAAAAAGTAGAAATGAAGAATTAAAAAAAATTCTACTTTATGGAACATTAATAAGAGAAGTTTTTCAAAATTGGTTTTATTATTTTTAAAATCTACTTTCAAAACCCTTGACTACATCACATCTTTCGATTTTTGTATAATATCTTTCTACAATCACTAAATATGCATCTGAATGCAGAAAACCAGAATTGATTTTAAAAAGACAAAGAAAATGTCATGTTACAAGAAAATCAATCTTATCCATATAGCTCAAAATTACTGGGTCTAATTAACTTTATATCTGCTCCTGAGTTATGTGGATGTTCTTTCTAATTCATAAAATATTTTGGGATTATGGTCGCCTAGTAACAGAGTCACGTTTTGTCACCGGATACCTAAGGTTACCAAGCTTCCGGACAGTCCGGATTTCAAGCTGACGTCCAAGAATGAAATTGGACATACAGGTAGTTGGGTTTTTGTTAAGCACGGTCGGGGGAGCTTCTCTTAAACGAAGAAATGCTGACTACTGCTCAGTTTTCCGCTCCGAAATAATCGCCATTGATATGGCTTTAGATTTTGTTCTGGAACATCAATTATTCGGTGAGATATGGATCCTCTCGGACAGCCGAAGTGTTGTCCATTATCTTGTTAATTGGAGAGATGTTAATGACCGGAGGGGAATGGATATCTTTAACAAACTCAGGACCCTGTGCAATTCTTGTGTTCTTCATATACAATGGATACCATCACATGTAAATTTAAAATATAACGATATTGCTGTTAGTCTTGTTATAGAAGGTGCCTCATCCATGGCTCAGACCTATGTAGAATCCTTGACCTATACCTTTAGTTGTACTCAAGAAGAAAGGCCCTTGTTAACATTTCTTGGAGGCATCCACCAGCTCATTCATGGTATCGTAGTGAAGGCCCGGGTGCTGCTATACATTTTAAGGGAGATAGGAAAGACCAAACTGCTTTGGCTCGCTTATCATCCGGTCACTTAAAAACCCTCAGATTCTCTCGTGGTGATAAGAAGTTCAATATCTGCACAAAGTGCAACATGATTGAGGCCATTCCGCAACATCTACTTGACTGTGTTTCCTTGGTGTATGATGACCTGCTTGACGACTGACTTTCGTGTTGGAGGTGATGAAGGCGAACGACCTCATGGATCTAATCTGATTCAGATCAGAAGGATTAGAAAGAAGAAGAAGCTGACGTCCGGACTGGTGTCCGGATCTTCAAAATGTCCGGACTGACACCAGTGAATGCGACGATAGAGAAATTTGGTTGTAATTGAGAAAATCTGATGTATTCGAAAAAGTTGACGTCAATCTGTCAATGAAAGAAATTCATTGTTTACACTCTTTTACATCCATTTTTGATGAGATGAGCCCCATTATCCAGGTCGCAGTCGAAATCAAAATCGAATTAATTTTTTAAAAATTCCTTTTAGTTAGTTTTAATTCTCCTTTTTTAATTCTGTATTTTATTCCTATAATTTTGAATTACTAAACATTAATAAAAATTCTATATTCTTGGCATTCTGACGTCTTAAATTTTTTTCACTTCCACAAACATTGTGCTAGTGTTATGAAAGAGGATTATAGGCACCATTTTGAATTTTATACTGTACTTGACCCTCCCCTCCAAGACCCTTCCCCGGTGTGTCTGGATTTCAATTTTTAAAAAATATGGTAACCCTACGGATACCCGATTCAATCGAAGATGCGCAGAGTTTGTTGGACTGGTGGTCGTTAAACAACCAATAGTTATGAGGTGGAAGTTAGAAGAGACCGTGCCAACTTAGATATCATTTTTCGAGCGTGGTTATTGTGCTTGTAAATTATTCACAGTCCGCTGCTTGTTAAATATGCCAACGCTTGTACTCATAATGTTGGATGCAAAAAGCTGCTCCATAGTAGGAGTTGCTCTCGAGCATGCTCAATCTTTTGGTAGCTTCTTTTAAGAGCCCGGATGCATATTTACAAACCCTACCCTGATAGAACTGAGGCAGGAAATCGGACAATATGATTGGCTCGCTTCGCCGAGAGCCAATGACGTTGTTCTTTGCTCTCGTACCGAAATTATAAAAAAACAAGTGATTGAATGTGGACTTTGAATTAGTTTACGTTTCCGTTGCTTGGACTTCGCGAATTTTTTTCTACGATACGCACCTACGTAGCAATTTTATTTAGTCTAGCAATTATCCTTTTTTTTCTTTTTATAATTATTGGCCTTAATAATAATAATTAATAATTTTACTATTATTTGGCATTAATTATAGTTAGATTAGTTCACTTTGAAACTTCAAATGAACTATTTTCACTGGAATGACGTCATAAAAACCTAACAACATTAACCTGTTAGTTAATACCCTTCAAGCAAAGTCATTAGACTTTTCATTAGTATAATTTCTAACAGTGTGGGATGTTTTATTTTTTATGATATTTTAAAAAATAATTTCATTTTTAAAAATATTACAACCCACGGAAGAATGTTGTCTGTGCTCAACTGTGGAAAAACGGAGAAAAGTAGGACGACTCTTGTTTTGTTATGATTGCCGTACGCTATGTGCGAGAGCTGGAAGCGACGTCACTGCCCCTCGTAGCCAATGGTATTGGCCGATTTAATGTCTCAGTTCTATCAGGGTAGGGTTTGTAAATATGCAGCCCGGATTGTGGGCGTTGTTGCATCAGTAATGTAGTAATGCAGTTGTGTAGTAACAGTAGCTGTCGTTCTTGTTATTGAGTTCATGTTCCCTCTTGGTTTTATATACAGTTTTAGTTGTTTTAATAAAGAATCGTTTTGCCAAGATGGGCTGTATTATTGAGAGACTATTACACCAGATCCAAGAGAGAATCGGGTAGACTCAGAGAACCTGTTTAGTCTTTTAGATGTGTTGTCTATTAGATGCAACACATAACTTAATCAATATACAACTAACATTTTAACAAACTGCAAACAAAAGAATACTACTCAGATTTGGTTGTTTCAAATATCAGATTTGTCACAGTTCATGCTTATCAATTTATCAAAAACATTCTTACAAGACAAGCAATATCCATTTAATAACGTAGTGGATTTTGCGTACACATGAGCATGAACAAAGTTGAAGGTTCGTTATTTTATTCCCAAATTTGTCAATATTTATGTTTATTTGTAGATTTCCTTTGATGTTATTTTTTAAATAAAATTTTGTGTTACTTTTTTAGAGTAAGTGCGATATTCCCTATTTCAATCTATTATATACTTTTTATTCAGTATGTACTTCCTTCATTCATCTGCTGTCATAAAATTTACATAAAGTGTTATTCTTCAGTAAATTATGCATTTTACCCATTGAATTTCATTCGAATAAATAAACACAACCGTTTTTTCCCGACCCACGTGGGTTTTTTCATAGATGCTAAATTAATGCTTTCACTTGCAAACTCACGCCACCATTTATTAAAACCTCTTTATCAAAGAGATATTTCTCGCCAAAAATTTTCCATGAAAAGCAGCAACTACAACCTGCATATCACAGTTATATTTGTTTATTGCTTAACTTTCTTAAACGCTATTTTTTATATAGTTCCGTTTCATTTCTGAAATCAGTGCTACACTTATTATTTTAATTTATTGTGTATTTCTCATCTATTTTATACTTCAGTCATTTGTTCCATTCATTTATTATCATATATTTAAATAAAATGTCATTATTCGCTAAATGATGCATTTGAGCCATTGAATTTCATTCCAATCAATAAACAACACCATTTTTTTCACGACCCGTGTGAGCTTTTCCATAGATGTTAAATTAATGCTTTCACTTGCAAACTCTCGCCACCATTTATTAAAAACCTCTTTAACAAAAAGATATTTCTCGCCAAAAATTCTCCATGAAATGTAGACGCTACAAAGAATACAATATTTCAGCAGCAGAACCGACCGGACACTTTAATGCATAGCACAGAAAAGTGACACGAATGTGAGCCCCCACCAAACAAAAAGACAAAACTTCTGCGAGAAAACGAACTTTTTATTGGAGAAAGATTGATGATTTTTAAAGTAACTAATGGTTTGCGTTTCGGCCGTTATTATTTTATTTTATTTTTTACCAACCTTCTAGGGTTTCTTTTGGACTTATTTTCTTTAGAGCAGAAATCTTAACCAATAAGAAAAACGCAACCCTTAAAAAGTTGACCGAGAAGTGATTTTTCTGACAGATTTGCGGTTGAGTAATGTCTAACTTCTATCTTCTTTTCTTTTTCCAGCGTCTTTTATTTCTTTTTTTCGGTTGGCAGTAGTTAGCTCAATTTTTCTGCAGTGGAGCACGTGTTTTTGCACTGTACCCGGCGCTTCCAGAAGGATTTGCTCACTGGTTTTGGCAGATTTTTAATGGTGGTCACGAATTTGTCCAACATGAAAGAGAAGAGAGAACCTTGACAAAAAAAAAAATTCCAGCAATGAAGTCCATCCAAAGCTATATTTTTCAAAAGGGTTTTGATTCTCCAGAATGTCAAACAGGATAAATTTTTTTAACATTCTGAAGTCACTTTTGGCTTTGGGCACAAATAAGGAATCGTTTGAAGTCCGGTCGTTAAAGTCAGTTAAATATTTGGAGAGAGTTTTCATCTATTTTCAGTTTTTATATGTTATTGCTAATAAAAAAACATAAGAAAGGTGCAGTTCGAGTCCGCGCAATAGATTTTTCGTGAAAACGTCAGGATAAAATCATAACACAAGCGTTTCGTATTAATATGTAATTTAATTATCAATCTCTTTAATACAATGAATACACAGAGTGGTATAATGGTTATGGAACAGATAAATCACAAGTTTATCGCATGTAGCAAGGGTCTGTGGTAGCTTGTGATTTATCTATTCTGTTACCATTATACTACTCTGTGTAAATATTGTATTAACCGCTTAACTTAACAGCCCGAGAATACTTGTGCATCGAATTATCGCATTTTTGGTCTTAAAACTAAAATTTAATCATTAATTATCTTTATAATTTTACACAAAAATTACCTAGAATCCATAAACATCTCAAGTATTATATGCCTTCTGAGATGAATAAAAACGACAACCGCTTTCCAAAACAGAAGGGAGCATCTTATTAGATAGCAAAGAAAATTATTAAGTTAAGTGGTTAAAAAGATTGATAATTAAATTACATACCAAATACTTGTTTTATGATTTTATCCCGACGTTTTCACGAAACATTTACGGCGCGGACCCGAATTGCGCCTTTCTTATATTTTATTTAGAGTAGCTTTTGATGGCGCCATCTGTTTACAGTATATAGAACTACATTTCGCGTATGCGCAGTAAAACATTATTTACTATAAATGTTCATATTCCCCGTAGTATTCAAATTTTAATACAATGTTTCTTTTACTACTGTCAAGTATTCTGTAAGTTTCATAGAATTCGAAAGAAAACTCTGCATGTAATAATAAAAAAAACACGCGGAGTTTGAAATTTTCAATTTAATTCTGATTTTACTTATATTCTGATAAATATTTTTATTGTCTCACTTTGGGTCCTAGATCGATCTCTTTAAAATGACACCAGAATAAACCTCCTAGCTAAACGCATTTGCACGTTACACTTATTTATATCCTTACATAAAGCTAATTCATAACAATCACGCGCATGCGCCTACACTGGTACGATGACGTCACAGGCAAAACAAATACTATGCGACAAACTCTTACAGATATGAACTATCCGTTGTGGGGTCAACCATTCTTTTCGCATTATTAGTCTCGTAGTTATTAGCAATTTAAATCTGACGGCATTTTGCCACACAAGAAAGTTCGACCGACTGTCACTGTAACGTTCCTGTGCCCATTCAACCGGATCAGTAACTGTAATGGTGTCAGGCACGGGGGCACATGGCGGCGTTCTGTCACTGTAACGAGCGGAAAGATGTTTTCACGTCAAAAAAATTGTATGTACCAAGATATAAACAAAATAAAATGCATTAAATTGGATGTTTCCCAATTACGCGAATGTTAAAAAAACGTATTATAAGAAATAAAACTAAAATAAGCTGTGTACTAGATACACTCGAATTTTTTGTCTCCTGGATATATAGTGAATTGTAAATCCATGCCTTATTACGAACGCGATGCGTTACTACTTTTCAACGAATCAATGAATGTTTTCCTTTTACTCCATATAACTTATGAAATCTGGCACTAAACGGCAGATTCCCGTCTCATGTATTTCGTTCAGAAGTTTACGCTGAAAAGGACAGTTTTTATACACCTTTGTTTTCATACGCGCCGACAAACTTGGCGACTTGGAGATAAATTTGGCGACCTTGGAGACAAATTTGGTGACCCCTTTGGCGACCTGGCGGCAAAGTTGGCGACTTTGGCGAACAAAATGAATTTTCTAGAAGGACCTCGAACTTTCAACCTTTTTCTACTGGTTTCATGAACTTTCTGGAGATTACGTCACTTCCTTCGTAATGAAGTCACTTCCTGTTTAAAGATATAAAAGCAAGCTCTCAAACCAAGAAGAGTCAGTTGGATTCTGATCTGCGAGCAAGCTGGTGAGCTAATAGGAAACCTTTGAGAGGTGTGTTAAGATTTAATGGTAATCTCTGTTGTGAATTTTTACTAGTGCTGTTTTAATATTTGTGTCACGTTTCTTTGCTTAGAATTCCTGTAAAATAAAGAGCTTTATTTTTGTAATCCTGCTTATTGGACTGCATTCACGTACACCCACAAGACTATTTTGTCACATTAATAGAATTAAGAAGAAATAACAACTCATCCACAACCAAAATGTTGCATGGTAATCTCATAAAATGGAAAAATAATAATTTGCATCTGGAGAATGATAAATAAAATAACAGAAATTTAAAATATCAGATACCTTTACTTTTGTTTAGTTATACAAGAGCTTTTAAAATATCGCTATTGATTGTTCCAACTCTTGTTCTTTGCTTGATCGTGACGTTATTACGTGAGTGCATTGAACTAATTTCGTAATACTCATGTTTAAAAATCATTTCAATGCATCATTTCTCCATTTAGTGACCCTATTACTTGCAAATGATGAAGTCTCGATGTCAAAAGAGACAGTGCCCATAATCGGTTTCATATAAAATTAAAATTTAGATGGAAGAATATTTATTGCGAGGACACTCACAAGTATCCATAAAATTTATGGATGCTATTTGAAACGGGAAAACGAACAAGACATTTTGTGGGTTTTGTTTTAGTTTACTTTGCGTTTTACGGCACTACATATGCTAATTTGACTACAGTTGTCTAAGAGTGGGTGTAAAGACCACTCAATATTCAAATTAGGGATTGGAAAAACCTACCGTTTTAAACCGAAAACCGGTTTTTTGTTTCGGTTATTCTTTTTGCCCAGGTTTAAACGGGTTATTTTTTTAAAATCCAAATAGCGGAAAAAAAACATGGTTGGAAGATAGGCTCGATTTTAGGTTCGACTAGACTAAAATTTACCAAGTTATAAAGCTTTGAATTTCATCATCTCAGGCCAATCACCGACAAACCGCTTCCTCGAGGCGTCTTTTAGTTGGCGGATTACTGAAAGAGTCTTTATGAACAGATAAATATTGGCCAATGGATTGATTTCCTGCAAAAAGAATACTAATAAAAAAATTTTCTGCAAACTGCGTCTGTTTATTGTAGCCAAAAAATATTTATCTTTAGTCGGAAGTTCTGTGGCGTCCGAAAGATTAGTATCTGCGTTGAATGATGTTCTTTCCGATGAGAGATGTCGACTCACGGATCAACACATTGCTGAAAGATGTTTATGAGCAGATTAGATGATAAATATTGGCCAATGAATTAATTTCTTGTGAAAACAATGCTAATAAAAAATTTGTCTATAATACTTTCTCATTGCAATAATTACTCATTTATTATTATTACATATTGTATTAATTGCAATAATTACTCATTTATTATTATTACATATTGTATCAATTACTTATTTATAATCATTACTTATTACATTAATTAACTATTGTATTAATACTTACTTATTGTATTTTATTATTAAAAAAAAATTCTGTATTTATTAATAAAAAATTCTTCTTTAAAAAAAACCCAAAAACCGGTTTTTTCAAAAACTGGTTATTTTGAGCGGTTTTAACCGGCCAAGTTAAACCGGTGGTGAAAAAAACCGGTTTAACCGAAAACCGTTTTTTTGTTGTTTCCAATAACCGCCGTCACTAATACAAATGCTTTCTAATCAGTAGTGGTTAGTGAACTGGGAAATATAAAGTACTTTAAAGGATATTTCTCAAGAATTTAAACACATATTGCCAAATTGTGTTTTTCATCTGTTATTCTAAAAGTATCAAGTTAAAGTCAAAACAAGTTGGCAAATAGTGTAATGACATTTAATTTCGATAATCGATTTTAAAGTGAAACTGACAAAAAACAATTTCCTTTCGTCTATAATTGCTGATTATGAGCTATAAATATTATGTTTCAGATGTGGCCACCAAAAGAAATATATCGAGAAGAACATCCGATATGTGTTGGGGAAGGGGGAGGACTCTGTGATTCCTTTTTTTTTTTTTTTTTTTTTTGTCTTTACTATGGTTTTACCAAAATTCTATCAAAGTTAGCTTTCAATGAATTCATAAAAAATAATTAATATAATGATTATGAAGGTAGTTAATGCATTAATTTGAGGCAAGTAACTTTGACTAAGTCATTTTTTAGGTAAGAATTATTTAAGATATATATAGGGTGTTCACACTTATAGGGGTCCAATAGCTAATTTCTAAACCGTTAGAGATGAGATAGACACATAGTTCCAATTGGAAAAATGCTTTAAATGAAGGGAAGAATTATAATATATGTTCTTTGACTGAATAAATATATCTCTGAAAAAGTTACGAATTCTAACTTTTTATATGGTTCCCCGGTCCTATCAGTCATATTTAGTAAAATATTCTTGACATTCTAACATTTTAAACAAAAAAAGTCCCACTCTTCTGGGACTAAAACTGAGCGAGTTCTGGAGCTTCGAATTTCATGATTTTTAACCAATCAGCGACCTCGTCGAGCAAGTGCTGTTGACTGATTGGTGGATCGTCTTCAAGACGGCTATTGAAATGGTGCAAAGTGGTTGAAGTCAGCAATATTCAAAGCTCCATAACTCGGTCAGCTTTAGTCGCAAAAGAGTGGTATTTTTTTGTTTAAAATATTAGACTATCAAAAATATTTTGCTAAATATGACTGATAGTATCGGGCGACCGTATAAAAAGTTAAAATCGTAACTTTCTCAGGAATATATTTATAAACTCAAAAAACATTTATTATAATTCTTCCCTTCATTTAAAACATTTTTATAATTGGAACTATATATGTCTATCTCTAACGATTTAGAAATTAGCTATTGGACCACGATAAGTGTGATCACCCTGTATAATATAAAATATTTATACTTATATTTTGTGGTAGCCTGCATATTTTGTCCTCATGCCGAACACTGGTACAAATATTCGCTGAAACCTCAACCACAAACAAGCAACACGGTCTTTTATTTCTTCCGAAAATCTTCTACCTTTTCTAAATTTAGGGGACGAATCTCTCTTCCACGGAGGAAGAAGAGAATTTCAGTTTTCTTAGAGCGAAGGAAGATCCGTATCAGGAAATCGATCTTCCGCCAGTGCTTGACGTGCGTTAACAGATAAACAGGGAGGAAGAGAATGAAGTCGAGGATATCCATGACACAAAAAAGAATTCTTCGCTTTCTTTAACAAGCCGGAGAGAAGGCAGACAAGTAATAAGTAACTGGCTTTTACTAAGGTAGCTGCTGTTTTGGTACGGGTTTGCAGATGGGAAGCGGTTTTGGTTGGAGTAAAATTGTGCGGAGGCATGGATTGTTTGTTATCGTTGCTGAAACTGAGAAGTCGGTGGTTTTGATTTACCGAAATCGGAAAATTCTCGGTTCTTAAAAGTCACTGGGATGCCTTCTGAAATTTCCTCGAGAAAGCTTAAAAAATAAGTTATCTGAAAATTTTAAGGCGAATTCCTCAATTTCTGTGAATTTTCTGAGTGGTTATTACCTTCTGCTTTCTTGGATGCGAAATACAAGAATGGAAAATATTGTAAACGTCAAAAATTCGGAAATCTCGGGAAATAAGAGATTTCCGAGATTTTGAAGAATATTTACATTTCACGCCTTCCCGTGTCCGAAAAAGCCATGTTTGGAATTGTTTCTGTCTGTTTCTGAACACATTAACTCAAAAAGGAAGGACTTAGATGAATGAAGTTTGATAGTGGTGTTTTTACCAAAACTGTAGATCAATTTTAAATTTTTGATTAAATCCCTTTAAGGGAAAGTTGTCTATCTGTCCGTCCGTGTGCATGTGAACGCAACGAGATAAATGAATGAAGTTTTTCATTTGTTTTTTATCACCAAAATTGCAGATATGTATCAAATTTCGAACCCAATAGACTAAAGGGAAGAGATCCCAAATGGTATAGTGAATAATCAGATCTATTCACTATACCAGGGCTTCCAAGCATTTTTTCCCTCACGTACCCCTTGATTAATCTTTTTATTTTCGTGTAACCCCTGCTGTCATATCCACCACCCCACCATCCGTCTATCCAAAGAAGATTTTATCAATAATGTAAATGGCTTGTGTACGCGTAAGGGCCAAATGACTCGAAATAATAAAACTTGCATAACTTAGTTTTGATTTTATTTCATTTTTACAGTAGTATTAGTTCAACGTCATTACAAATGAAATGAGTATTGTAATGATATCGCATTAACTTGTAAGGATAGTTAAAAATTACACTTCGTAATAATCAACTATTCAATTGTATAGTTATTGAATAGTATGTATTCACTTGGGAAAACAAAATTCTGTAACATTTTTAATCCCATATATTTTCTTGTTTCCGCCATTACCAACTTTGATTTCGCGTACCCCTAACTAGTTCTTCGCGTACCCCTAACTAGTCCTTCGCGTACCCCTAACTAGTCATTCGCGTACCCCTAACTAGTCCTTCGCGTACCCCTAACTAGTCCTTCGCGTACCTCTAAATAGTCCTTTGCGTATCTCCAGGGATACGCGTACCGCAGGTTGGGAACCTCTGCACTATACAATGGAGCTGAAGAAAAAATGAGCCATATTGTGGAAATACAATTAAGTCGAGGATATAACACTTTCGTTGGTTATCAGCATGATGTAAAATAACAAGTATGAAGGTAAAAGCGAAGGATTTTCGTCGTTATATATCTGAACCTTGAAAAGGTTAAGAAAATAACAAATATTTAATACAATTCTTTTCATACTAAAAAGCGTGAACGCGCTTTATAAATTTCGCCGGACACGCGTTATAAATTAATTCGTGGCTTTGAAGAATTTTGTCTGGTCTGGAAGATACGATAGTCACAAATTCTCCTTATTGTTTTAAGTGCTTATATGCTATAAAACAGGGTGATTCAAAATAAAATCCACAAAATGAAAGGACAAATCAGGTGCGCGGAAACAAAAACAAATTGGAATATAGAGTCGCAGAAGGTTTCTAAATGTATTTTAAGGCAGTACATAATACCCGGGCGATAAGCAATATTTATTCAACCAAATTTTATTTACTGTTTGTTTCTGCCCAAATTATACATGTGAAACAATAAGTCTAATAAAGCGAATTAAAATTTTCGTCATAAATCTAGAAACACGTGAAACAACCACGGTGCATAGAATGAAGCAAACTCTCAAAATTTCCAAGCATATCTCTAATACAGGGTGCCCACTAAAGTCCCTTACCACCCTTTTAACTGCCGAATGGCTGCAGCTATCTTCATAAGAGTGGTGTCTAGGCATGGTAAAGTGACTATGCGCTACTGGATGAAACCACTTACATCGCCACCTGGTGGAGAACGGTGGAGTTAGCGTTATTATCTCTAAACCGATACGAGATAGAGGAAAAAAGTGAATCACAAAGTTGTGGAGAATCATCGATTTAGTACAAAAAGACACCTTGTGGACGTAAATGCTTAGAACTGAACGCTTAAAACACGTATTTGTTTGTTCGCGATTTCCTACACTGACACGTGACAAACCATTCTTAGAAATAAAAAAACAACTAGTTATCACAAGATACCTTTATTTTCGATGTTCAAACTTCTCTCCGCCAGATACAATGCAGGTTGTCCGAAGGATAATCTTTCATCTTTTCATTCAAGTTTCGTGACGTCACAGTTTCGGAAGCTGCAAACAAACAAATGTGCATTTTAAGCGTTCTGTTTTTAGCATTCTTGACCATAAAGTGTCTTTTTGTACTAAGTCGATGATGCTCTACTTCTTCGTAATTCACTTTTTTCCTCTATCTCGCACCGTTCTTCTAAGCCTTTACGTCCAAAAGGTGTCTTTTTGTGCTAAATAAATGATGCTCTACAATTTTGTGATTCACTTTTTTCCTCTATCTCGTACCGTTTTAGAGATAATAACGCCAACTCAACCGTTTTCCACCAGGTGGCGCTGTAAGCGGTTTCATCCAGTAGTGCATAGCCACTTTACCCTGCCTAGACACCACTTTTATGAAGATAGCTGCAGCCTGCATGTTTTACATAACAAATAGCTTGTGCAATCCAAAATTCGCATATCAGTTTGATTTGTTTCCATACACCTGATTTGCCCTTTCATTTTTCCGGCGTTAATTTGAATCCCCCTGTAAATATGTCCATTGATTAAACTAAAGTGTCTATTTAGTGACTGGAAAAGTTGTAAATTGAAATTCTGAACTGTATAAATCACGCCTCTTCTCTGCCAGTTTCAACGTTTGCTTAGTTTTCTTCTATAGAGAGACTGAGAAACCGTACAAAGTTTCAAATCGGCAATCCAAACATGGAAATTCAGCTTACGTACCAAGGAAATGAATTCTTCCTAATTAAATACGAAACAACGCTAAAAGAACCAGTATTTACTTTAATTGGTGTTTCCTGTGAAAGGAATCATTCTGAGATAAATTTTCATCGCTTTGAATCAAGAAATCGAAATCGAATCCGCTGGAAGAAGTAATGGATTAGTCATCCATTAATGAAGAAGTTGAATTCATTTTCAGATTGCAAAATAAATAGGCTTCTGATTGTTAAGAAGTATTCTGATGAAAAGCTATTCAAGCCATGGATTTTGAGCACTCGGAAATACTTCCTGGACGATGCAGTTCTTTTACTATTTTGACTCGAGATTTACGATACGTTAATACCAGCAATGTTTTAGGCTTTATCATGTGTTCCTAGAATACTAACAATTTTAATTTAAGCTACCTAATTTTACTGTTTTAGTTATAACAAAAATGAGATGAAAAATTGATATATGCATTACTCGATCGATGGGGCAAATTTCGATACCGATTGCTGTTTTCTGAAATTTTTCGATAAAAACTAATATATATGATATTTTAATTTTCTTAAATCATTTTTAGCGACATTTCATCTTTAATTACTTCTACTTCCATCGTAATAATCGCACTACAACTTTCATTTCGAGTCACGAGTCTTTCCGGGGAAATTCCCTTCTCTGGGTACTTAAACTTTCTGCGCATTCATATCTGCCCTTTCTGACTCCAACATGTACACAAACAACAACAGCGCTCCGCTTCGCGGGTTAACTCTTTAATTCTGGTATGGATAATAGCAAATTATGATTATTTTACCTACTGAAAACTAACCTAAATTATCCTCAATGATGACATAAAAAAGATTGAACCAAATATTGTCTTTCCCTGCCACTAATTTATTTTGCTTGACAAATAAGATTATTTCTTCATTTCAAATTGGCTCACAACTTGATGTTATTTACACCGACTTTTCGAAGGCCTTTGACTCTATCGATTTTGGCATTCTTTTGAATAAGTTGCATGGTCTTGGTTTCCATGTTAACCTCACGGATTGGCTTCATTCTTATTTATGTAATAGGTCACTCTATGTTTATTTTAATAATGCTGTTTCACGTGAGTTCTCGGGTACTTCCGGTGTCCCACAGGGCTCTAATCTTGGACCTCTGCTTTTTATTTTATTTATTAATGACCTTACTAGTGTTTTTAAGTACTCTGAGTGTCTTTTATTTGCTGACGACTTGAAATTGTTTAGTTCAATGAATTCCAATCTAGATGCTGTCCTTCTGCAGAGTGACCTTGATTGTCTTTTTAAGTGGTGCACAGTCAACAAGTTACATCTGAACATTGAAAAATGTAGTATTCTTAGTTATACTAGAAAATCTCAGCCTTGAATCATGTTTATAAAATTAATGATCTTGTTTTATCACGCTCTGATTCAGTCACGGATCTAGGTATCATCTTTGACACTAAACTTGATTTTTCTCAACACATTAATTCCATGGTCTCTAAGGCATATCGTAGACTTGGAATTCTTAAACGCAAAACTAAGGAATTTTCGAGTGAAATTGCCCTGAAGGTTTTATACTACGCTCATGTACGATCCAGTCTGGAATATTGTAGTATCATTTGGGATCCCATTTACCGTAATAAAATTGAAATTATTGAACGAATTCAAAACAACTTCTTGCGATATTTGCTTTACAAGAAAAATGGAATTTACTTGCAAGATGTATCTTCTTCCTATCTACGTGATATGTTTAATATACCTAGTTTGTGTTCCAGACGAGATGTTTCTTGTGTTCTTTACTTCTACAAGGTAATAAATGGTTCGATCGATTGTACTGATATACTGAGCGCTATAAATTTCGCTGTGCCTGCCAGATCTTTGAGGAACCAGGGTTCGTTTCCTAATGTGTATTCTAGATTTAAGTATATTGACAGGTTCTCGTTGTATAAATTTTATAAGACTTTTAACAAGATCTCTGGTGAACTGGACATTTATCATATGTCTCCTACTGTTTTTAAATCGAATTGTTTTCAACTTTTATATACATGACCTGATTTCTTTTTCTTTTCTTACACTTGACTATACATATTAGGATTTTTATGCGTTGATCTAGTGTTTGTGTGTGTTTGAATTTTTGACCCTTGCTTTTTTAATGTTTTTTTTATTTGGTGTTCTACATTTTTAAAAAAAAATATTGTGTGATTTTTTTTCCATAATTCTATTTTGACGGTGTGCGGCATGGACTTTTGGGGCCTCGGTGTGTTTTTGGTGCTTTTGTAATTGCATGTTTTCATTTTAAAACATTTATGTGTTTACATTTTTATAATTGATGAGGTTTTGAGCTTGGAACTGTTGTATTCTCTGCAGTTACTTTTTTTTTTGTGTGTGTTTTTTAATTCACTTTGTGACTTGTGATTTTGTATGCTTTTATCATGCACTCTGTAAATGGAGTCATCTCTGTAGTGTGCTTTCTTTGAATAAATAAATAAATAAATAAAATGGATTACACTTCACCTTTAAAGCCTGATTTTACATACATTATCTCAAATTTACGGTATTCGTAACAAATGAATTATACAAAATTTTGATTCATACTGAGATAAACAGAAAATTCCCAGAAGAGGAAAGTCATAGAAATGAAAATTTATAATCACTTTGTGGTTTATGGAAACATAATTCAACTTCAGATTACATGTGAATTATATGCCTATGAAATCAAACGAAAACAAAATTAGTTTAGTTGTATTAACATCCATTTTGAAGCGACAAGAAGGATATTAATGGATTTGGCCTCTCAATTTTGAATCGTGGTCAGGTGACGAGGGTGACACCTGAACTGGTATCCCCTCTCCAAACTCTCGAACCACACAAGAGGCAGGAAGTTTGACACTTCTACGTCTGATTTAATGCGCATCAGGTACACATACATGGCGGATCTTTGATGAAGTCGGTTTCCTCCGGTTCTGAAACCGAGACCTAACCACGAGACCACCGTGGCCTTTAAAAATGTACCAAATTATTACATTTAGATTAAAAATAATCTCTTCTATGCATAATGTCCAATAAAAACATTGCAATTCTAGAAACTATCCTCCTTTATTATGAAGCAAAGTCAATCTGATCACCCCCCAAAATTTTCCCGCCATTCCACATTTTACTCAGCCTCATTTTTATTCATGCATCTACTGACGGCACTATTTCTCTGACATCTACGTCTTGATGCAACCTCTTTACATCATACGTGCACATACCTCCTTCCATAAGTACACCCACTTTTTCGATTCCCAAACTCGGTGGACCTCACTAAGGGGGTGGACTTCTCTATTGACCATCGAAATCGTTTGCTGTCTGGTAGACAAGGGAGGGAAATCATTGGGTGGGAAAATACACCCAGCAAGCTTATGAATATCATTGGGCATTCTATGCAACCGAGCAGACGAAGCCCAATCTATTCATCAATGATTGATTCTCCAATTCTCACACAATTGGAATTCGAATCAGGACTGGTCCAACCCACCTGCTCCTTTCGCACGCTGACCCTCGCATGGAACGTGACCCCCATTCGTGCCGAGGGGAAATGGAATTGTGAATAACTGGCTTTCCAGTCCAAGTGTTTTTTTGAGGGGAGAGCATAGCAGGGACTTGATTTTGTATGCATAGCTTTCTATATTCTGTCTTTTGGGCATATTTTGTCTTTATAGTGCAGGAAAAATATAAGCGTAATATATTGGTCCTAAAACAAGTTTTCTCGCATTAACGACTATAAAAGCGGCAGTTTTAACCTTTACCATACCGGCTGTGCAAACGTCAAGCCACCAGATATTTTTCTTTCTCGTGTTATAAGTATACAAAGAGAAAGTATTGTAATCATCAAAAATGCGTGACTTCCAGATTTTGATAAATCTCCCCTCTTCGTTATTCCTGTTGAGTCCGAAGAAACTATTTTGGGAATTATGTTCTTCTGTCGGTGAGCAAGATAAATCAAAAATAGTACGATCTAGTCATATGAAATTATTGAAATTTTGAAATATATGAACTTTGGTATTATGGCCTTAAACTGTAGGTTTCTACGAGAATTTGGACGGAATCCTTCATTGGGAAGTTGGTCTATCTGTTCATTCTTGTTCTTCTGAACACGATAACTCAAAAACGCAATGAATTAGACGGATGAAATTTATCATATTGTTATATCACTTGAATCGTAGATTTACATCAAATTATGGACCTGTCTACCCATAATCTGTCAAGGTAAGCTGTCTGTCTGTCTACCCATATTGTGTGAGCACGATAACTCAAACACGCGACGAGTTAGATAAATGAAATTTGCAGTTATATGGATTTGATACCAAAATAGTAACTCTGTTTAACATTTTGAACGCAGTTGTTAAAAAATACATCTAAAATGCATTGTTGGTTCCCTTTACAATATTGTGACAAAATTGTCTTGTGGGTTAAAGATCTTTATTTTACAAATATTCTAGGGGGAAAAAACGTAGCACAAGTATTAAAACAGCACTAGTAAAAATTCACAACAGAGATTATCATTAAATCTCAACACAACGCTCAAAGGCTTCTTGTTATCTCACCAGCTTGCTTGCTGATCAAAATCCAACTGACTCTTCTTGGCTTGAGAGCTTGCTTTTATACTTTTTCAACAGGAAGTGACGTATTCTCCAGAAACTTCCTGAAGCCGGTAGAAATAGGTTAAAAGTTCGAGGTCCTTCTAGAAAATTCCTTTTGCAGCCAAAGTCGCCAAATTTTTCGCCAAGTTTATCGCCCAAATCGCCAAGTTTAGCATCTCAAGGAAAGGACTTTATAGTTTTGTAACAATATGATGAAGGGGAACACATATACGCCATATTGTGGAGGAATACGAGAAAGTTGAAAAGAAACTACTGACTGGTTTTTCTCTGCATTCTGGCTGCTCCAACAGACGAACCACTGAGTTATTATATTTTCACTCCCCACGCGTAGCTAATTTGTTTTGTCTCTAATCATTCTGTAGACAATTTTACTACCCTCTTCTACTGGACTACGTATGTATGATAACTAATGAGGTTAAACTAGTATTAGGTAACCATAAACTTACTCCGCCCAGCCTAGGCATGCGGATAACCTGAATCAACCGGCCGCCACGACAATTAATAGGCCACTGTGAACCTCGCATGATAGCCCTTATTACGAGCGGATCATGCGACGACCCCTCAGACAGAGGTTCGACCCGTCATCGGCGGGAGGTAATTCAACCCCCCACCATTGCTGCATCCCACCGGGAATCGAGACTCTGCTTACTTATACGACAGGTTTTCATCCCCATATTTGAGGTGCCCTTTAAGGCACCTCTAGATTTATGTAAGTCCTCAGGCGATCTACAGCAAGGGAGTAAAACTCAAATGCTAGCACAGGCCAAATAAATAAAGTCTAAGTATATGTGAACCGCATAAAACAAAAGT
>BGPR01025367.1:0-22386 GCA_013235015.1 Araneus ventricosus
TTCGAGAATATAATGCTGCATTAGACTTTGCATATATGGGGGCTGAAATAAAGGCACCTCTTGGAACATGTCCATAGTGTTTCCATATACATGGTCAGATTTATCATATGGTTTCTCCTCTCTGTTCAAATGAACGCCACAGATCTGGCTATGGACAATTGTACATATCTGACTCCAGTGAAGCAAGGAATAGACGTATGGAGAATAATCAAGCCTGCCTTCACTCTGTAATGGAGAAGTTGGACACTTCATTACGAAGCATAAATCCATTTGCGGAATCATATCTGCAGATGCATCAGTTGATGCAATCTAATCCAGCTGTAAATGTTAAAATGATTTTTATGGAACATCCAGATTTCTACTTGCTCAGGTATAATACACCTACTTCAAGGACAGAGGTTGCTGCAATATTTGTCGGAGATGAAGTAGAGCCCCCAGCAAATCGAGATATTTGCATTTATCCAGTTGCTAACAGTTAATACAAACAAAAATATTTCACCACTTAACCAGTGCAGCGATCCTATGGTTTATCCTCTTCTATTTCTGAATGAGAATGCGGTTGGAATTCCAACTTGGAACATGTTGAAGAAAGAAGATCTGCAAAACGTGTTAGGGTTACATAATTGCAATATTATTCCTACAGGTTTGCTGTTCGTAATGCAGTTATGATGTAAGTGCTCCTGAAGCGATGTGGAGACTCATTGAATTTTCTCTCGGAAAAATCTCATGTAGGTAATCATGAGGTTGGCCGTTCACTTGCCAAACCAACAGTAGTAAAAAACTGCAGTGATAATGCTACTTCAAAATTTGATGCCTTCAAAAGGGCTGTACAACAAGTATAATAGTGACAGAACTACAACGTAACGTTATTGAAGCAGAAATGATTGAGTCAAGCTCAAAAGAAACATTTTTAATTCCCAGAATACCGCTCATCCTATCGGACAATAATATGCCTTTTAGTTTTAAAAGAAAACAATTCCCTGCACATTTAGCATTTTCTATGACTATTAATAAATCCTAAGACAAAACTTCTAATAAAGTGTGTTTGGTATTAACTAATCCTGTTTTCACACATGGCCAACTTTATGTTGGTTTGTCTAGAACCAGGTCATTTGATAACGTTTCAATTATCTCTTCGACCAAAGAGGTATGTAATTGTGTTTACAGAGAAATACCGTGAACATTAACATAACCCTTTTATATGTATGTAGCTTATATTTTGTATATAATTTGAATTTTGATCTGCAATACAGTATTAATTTTTTTAAAAATGTATATCAATTGTTTAAGAGAATTCTTTTTTTTAGTGTAATGATGTAGTGCAAATTTGCTCATTTATTAAGTGTCTTATGCAAGGATGTCTGACTTTTACGGTGAATAATAATGGAAATTTTTCAAATCATGTTTTATATATACAGGAATGAAATTTTTTGTAATGTTCAGAAGGGCAATATATTGTATTTACAATGCATATATTCATGATTTTATGTATGTGTTTGTATATATCGTGGAATAAAGTTGAATCATTTTTTAAAAAAATGTTTAATACAATTCTCTGATACATTAATGCCTGTTAAATTTGACTTCCTGATGCTTTCACTACATAAAAAACGGTCCTTTTCAGGGCCAAAAAATTTTAATCTTAACTAAGGTGAAAGCATTAAAAGGAAATCAACTTATAACTTTTATTTATTCATAATACTGTCTTTTCTTATGCTCATAGTCATAAGATGTAAGACCACAATCTCTTCATTAATAATATTAAGTCTAATTTGTTTTTAGTTAGTTTTTAGAATAATTATATTGTTTTGAAACTCTTATTCATTTAGTTATCACTTTCATAATTTTCTTTGTTAGTTTTATTTGAAGAAAAATATGTTTTTGAGGCTAAAATATTTTATTCTGTGCTGATTTAAATTAAAGCATCGGAAGCAAAATATATATATAAAGCTGATTCATATATATATATATATATATATATATATATATAAATTTTACAATATTTTTGCTAAGACGCAGTGTTTTCATTGTAGCAAGCGAAGCGAGCAAGGTTTGGGTAGCATACACGGGAGGATTGCAATCCTCCAGGGGATTGGCGATCTTTCGTGAGCAGGGGCTGAGCCATCTAGTAATAACTAATTTTATTTTAAAAAATTAGATTACGCCTACTTGAGGGGGCTTATCTCTCTCCCTCCGTGGATCCACTTCCATACACATGCATGGTTAATCAAACTTTTTATATTACAATTATTTAAGTTATTGTTACGCACTTATTACATGTATTTAAGCCAGTATACTGTTTTAAATACTTCCAGTATATTTTTATACTGGTTCAAAATTTCCAGTATGTTTACATACTGGTATCAAAATTTCCAGTATGGTATCATACCGGCTTCTAAATTTCCAGTGTGGTATCATACCGGCTTCAAAATTTCCAGTATGGTCTCATACCGGCTTCAAGATTTCCAGTATGGTTTCATACCGGCTTCAAAATTTCCTGTATGGTTTCATACCGGTTTCAGAATTTCCAGTATGGTTTCATACCGGTTTCAAAATTCCCGGTATGATTTCATACCGGCTTTAAAATTTCCAGTATGTTTTTACTGGTTCCGGTATCATTTTTACTGGTTCCGGTATAATTTTGATACCGGTATTTTGAATTTTTTCCAATAGGGATAGTAGGGTTAAGGAGTTACCGTGTTCACAAGTAGGCGATTTTACAGACCGACAAAGTCAACCCTTTGACGGATTTAGTGCAAAATTTGATACGGATCTACATTCATAATGATAAAAATGTGTAACAAATTTTATCTATCTAGCTATTTAAGTTTTTGAGTTCAGATGAACACGGACAGAAAGACAGATTTCCGGGGACGGATTTTGTCCAAAATTTGAGAGAAACCTAAAGATTATGTGTAAAGATCAGATACCAAATATGATTCTTCTAGCTTTAATAGTTTTCGAGTTATCATGTTCATAGACACACAGACAGACATAATCCCAAAATTGTGTTTTTCGGACTCAGGGAGGTCTAAAACGTGGAGATTCATCAAATCACGATTACAATACTTTCTCTTCGTATACTTCCTATACGATAAACTAAAATTTTAGAGCTGGGCCAATGGAAAATTAATCGATTTGTAGTGGAAGAACCTGAAGATACATCAAAATTACGAGTTCGAATTTTTCGTCGAATACAATGTTTTCTCTTAGTGAGCGAGAATTTAAGAATTTGGAGTTGGTGCCAATAGAAAATCAATCTTTGTTCTTGATTCCTTCGAAAAACAAACAAAAGGGAAAAAATCTACTCTTTAAACAAAGGCATATTTTTTCTTAACATTGTCTCTTTTAACGCAGTGTACAATAAATCACTCTCTGAACTCGATTGTTTAATTAATAGATCGCCATATGTTCACACCAGAAACATTTTTTTTTATAAGCCATACATTTTTCGTGAGTCTTGTCAGTTTCAAATAGAAAAAAAAAAAATGGCGTCATTTTCAAGTAATAGATAATCGTTTACAGAAACATCTCTTTGAAAGAAAAAAGTTCTACAAAGAATATCAAATTAAGAACTAAAAAAAAATCTACGTAACATGTTAAGCAAGCGGTAGTGATTTTAATGGATTTTTCTAAAGCTTGAAAATGAGCTTTAATTTGGTCGAAAGTCGCAGAGAATGAAGGGAAATAAATGACATTGACAAACTTTTGGCTTGTTTAAAAAAATATACAATATTTGCGCTGTTTCAACTATGTTAGGATTTCGTCGTGCAACACTGCATATTTCTTGCATAGGGCCTGAAACTCAAAATAATTTTAGATTTGCTTCTCGTTTATAAAGTAAATTTCCAAAAAAAGATTAAAAAAAACACACGATTTTCTCATCGTTAATGTAATGTATTTATAACAGCTGATAAATAAATTAATGAAAGATTAATTTATTATATTTTATGCAATATGACCATTATTATTATTTAATTTGTAAAAATATCATTTAATTTCAAAAATTGTATAATACCAATTTCTAGACCATTTTCGTGGGCTTTTCTATTTTAGAGCATTTGCTGTATATATATATGTAGTAATAAATTATCCTTTAAATAAATAAAAAATGCGTAACGGTAAAGTATGAAAAAGTATCTTTTATCAGTTAAAAACATGATTCTACTTGCAACTGGCAAGAACCTTTATTTTTATTTATTAACTAGCTGTTATGCCCAACGTTGCTCGGGATTAAAATACTTTAATGTCTAATATTTTTGATGCTAAAAACTACTTTTGAATAAAACTTTTTTTTGTACCGTTCCAAAATAGAACACCGAAATCCCTCGCCCTTGTGTTGCTTCAAAAGCGGACGTTAATATAACTAAACTGTTCCTTTTGAAAGAGAACTTTAAATTTCTAAACTTTTTCTTTAAGACAGAACCTAGATATAACTCAAGTAATCGTGAGTATTTCATCCAACAAATTTTCGTCATCACTTTGTTGAAGAGCGCAATATTATAAATACCTCTTTCCTCTGAATTAAAAATGCAGCACTACGAGTTTGCTCAAATCACTTTGGTGCCGAGAAGCATATTATGGGTAACGAAACAGGACATGAAGCTTTGTTCATAGAATAAATAAATCTCTGAAAATTGTTTATCAAGGCTTTATACTGTTGAAAAGATCTTATTATCGTTGTTTTGAAAAGTGAAAGAAGACCAAATCTTTTCCTTCCCAACAAAATAAGGTTTAAAGTTGAGGGAATTCCTTATCAAACACTTTAAAATATACCTCCGATAGAAAGAAAAGAAAAAAAAACCTTAAGAATGTTTTCGTTTAACTGATTCAAAATATAGAAAAAAAAGGGTGGCTTGGAGCTTTGAAAATTCCTAAATTCGAGCTTTTAAACTGGTTTTAGAAAAAAATATTTTTATATTTCGACTGTAAGAGAAGCGAAATTTACTTTTTTGAGTAGTGTTACTTCTGTTGCATTTGTTTTTCTAAAAAAAGGTTGAAGGAATCAAGAAAATAATTTTAAAAAGTAAAAAATTATATTTCATTGACATACCATTTCTACCTTGAAAATATAAATAAAAGAATTTTTTTTAAATGCAGAATGTCCTACACGGCGGATTTGGTCATGTCTGCTATTTTTCGTAAAATCTATTGGCCTCGTGTGTGCTTTATGAAATATGCACTCTTCTCGTAGTATTATTATTTGTTTCATGGAGTCTCGCGGCTCATTAAGTGAGAACGGTTTTAAATTTGCTGCGCTAATCTTTTGGCATCCGTTACCCCATGGGGAACATAACTGGTAGAAATATTCAAAAGGGCTATTGATCGACGCTCTTAGAGCATTGTAATTTTCGGTACGAAAATAAGATCTAGTCTTCGAGGGTCGCTTCTAAATCTTTGATTTTTACCTTCTCGTGTACGAAATATCGAGAGAGAAAATATTGTAATCGTCAAAGACTGCTTAATCTTTAATTTATTATGTTGTATTTAATTACGTACAATAAAAATGCAATTGTACGTCATTGTATTCTGTAGTTGTATTTAAATACAATTGTAATACAATTAGTTTTAATTAAATACAATTACAGAATGTACATTATTTTTATATAATTGTAAATGTTGTAATTAAATATAATTGCAAATTTCAATTAATTTTAGTTGTAATAATTACAATAAATTTAATTGTAACAATAATGTACAATTATAATTAATTATAATTGTTATTTAAATTAAGCAATGAAATTTTAATGTTTTTAATTATATAATTTGTTATTAAACATACAATTGCAATATAAATTGTGTTTAACTGGAATAAAAATTGTCATATTTTATTGCTCTTCAGTGTGATCTATGAAATATGCACTCTTCTCGTAGATTATGCCGAAACGTGTTTGTTTCATGGAGTCTCTAGGCTCATTAAGTGAGCACCAATTAAATTTGCTGAGCTAATCTTTTGGCATCCGTCACCCCATGGGGAGCATAACTGTTAGAAGTATTTCAAAGGGCTATTGATCGATGCTCTTAGAACATTCTAAGTTTCGGTACGAAAATAAGATCTAGTCTTCGAGAGTCGTTTTTAAATTGTTGATTTTTATCTTCTCGTATATGAAGTATCGAGAGAGAAAGTATTGTAGACGACGAAGACTTCCTTATGTTTAATTTATTATGTTGTATTTAACTACATGCAAGTGTACTTCTAATTGTATTTAAATACAATTGTAACATTATTAATTTTAATTAAATACAATTGCAGATTGTACATTATTTTAATTGTAATTGTTGTAATTAAATACAATTACAAATTACAATTAATTTTAGTTGTAATAATTACAATAATGTGCAATTACAATTAATTGTAATTGTTATTTAAATTAAAACAATGAAATTGGGATGTTTTTAATTATATAATTTGTAATTAAATATACAATTGTAATACAAATTGTGTTTAACTGGAATAAAAATTGTAATATCTCTATTGCTCTGGAGTGTGCTCTATGAAAAATGCACTATTTTCGTAGAATATGCCGAACGAAAACAGGATCTGGTTATAGAAAGTCGTTTCTAAATCTTCAATTTTTACCTTTCATATGCGAAGTAGAATAAGAGAAAACATTGTAATCAACCAAAAATTCGATTTCGAGATTTTATGAATCTACATTTTTTAGATCTCCTTGAGTCCGAGAAAATCACTTTGGACTTAAGTCTGTTTGACCTCTTATATTTGAATTCGAAAAGCACAAACTAGAAGAATGGAGTGAATTTGCTATGATATCCTTACATAGAAATTATATATCTGTAAGAAATTTCAAATTGATTCTGCCTATGAGCAGAATTATTCTTTTTTATGCACTATTTCCTTTGCTGAATTACGAAGCGACTTTATTCGCAGAAATTTCGCAACGACAGTTAAGGTATAAGAACACAGACAGACAAGAAACACTATAACTTTCATAAGATTCATACTTCTGAACCAGGCCTTAACCCAATAGGTCATGGGTGGGTTTATTGAAAAAGAGTAGCATTTATATTTGTATTCGGTTTATTGTGGATATAATCTTAAAATAACAATGGTGATATTTCTAATTTGATTTACACTGCTATATATTTAAAATAAATGGCAGAACAAGAGTACCAGTCCACCAGCCACAATCACTGGACCGATTTCGATAATTTTTATTTCATACGGAAGCTTATGACGTCTAGATATGTCACCAATGGTCACCTGCCCCTCACGAACCTCCATTTTCGAGAGACATCGAAAAAATACTTCTTCTCTATGAGGGAAAACCACCAGACAGTTCCCCTAATCACTGGACTGATTTCGACAATTTTGATCCCTTATGATATCTGTAGACCCTTAGATATGTCATCAATCGTCGCCCGCCACCTCCAATTTCGAGGTCTATCGCAAAATGAAACTTTGGAAGAGTCTCTCAACCTCCTACAACCGCCAATTTTTTTCGCAAAGGGTCAAGCATAGCTGCAGGCTATTAATACAGGGGTACTAAAGTCCTTCTACCCCACATTAACATGAGAACGGTGACAACTATTGCCACAAACTTGGTGTCTAGGTATAGTAAAGTGACCATGATATCGGTTACAGCGCCACCTGGCGGCAAACAACGGAGTAAGCGTTCCTATCTCGAAAACGATACAAGTGGGAAAAAAGTCATTACAAAATTGTAGAACGTCTTCGATTTAGTAAGAAAAGACATTTTGAACGCAATAATGCTAAGAACAAAACGTGTAAAACGCGCATTCGTTTGGTCGAGATTTTCCAAACCTGTGACGTAACAACTCGCTACAACAGGAGATATGCTACAAAATGTGTAGCAAGAAATCCAAAAAAGATTCCAGATGTGCATTGTAGCTGACGGAGAGCATTTCGAATATCGAAAATAAAAGTATCTGCTGCTAATTAATTGTTCTCTTTTCTTTCTAACGCTTTTCTGGCGTAAGAGCGTTCGTTGGAAATCGCGACCAAACAAATGCGCGTTTTACACGTTTTGTTCTTAGCATTATTGCGCTGAAAATGTTTTTTCATACTAAATCGAAGACTCTCTATAATTTTGCAATTGACTTTTTTCCCGTATCTTGTACCATTTTCGAGATAGAAACGCTAACTCCGTTGTTTGCTGCGAGCTGGCGCTATAACCGATCTTTGTGTAGCGCATGGTCACTTGACTATACCTAGACACCAAGTTTGCGGCAATAGTTGTGGCCGTTCTAAAGTTAATGTGGGGTAGAAGGATATTTAGTTCATAATTTTTTGGTAGTAAAATATGGTTTCTAAGTGAAAAACTTCCGAAGATTTCTTCTTAAAGAAATTCGAAAATAACGAAATAAAAAAAAAATAGAATTATTAGAATAATTGAGCCGCCTGATCTTAAATTGGACTTCTGCATTCTTGGCGGAAATTACATTTTTTTTTTCGTTTTTAATTTGATGAAGTTGAATGCAACTTTGGTGTGGAAACGAGACTTCTGCCATTCACAACAACATTGTAGTAAAGCATCAAAACTTCCATGTGATGTTAGAATAATGCTTCTTCGCAGAAGATCCCTTTTGACATCAATATAACAGTTCTCTATCAGATATCAGAATTCCCCCTTTAACATCAATGTAACAGTTCTCTACCAGATGTCAGAATTCCCCTTTTAACATCAATGTAACAGTTCTCTACCAGATGTCAGTATTCCCTTTTAAAATCAAGCGATTCAATTTTAGAGAGATTTTAAGAATGCTAATCGAGAAAAATTTAATGCAGAGTGCATATGCACAATCATTCTGAATTATACGTTACAAGGGACATTTAAACATACTCTCCCAAATTTGTCTCCTAATGTTTTTTAAGGAGCTGCAGGTCCTTTAAAATATCCAATTTTTTAGATTTTTTTATGATTTAATTTGAAAGCTTAAATCATTCTGAGCATTTCAAGGTATTAATAATTGTGCACTTTAAAGAGTTTAAAAGACGTAGTTGAAAAGCCATCACAATACATAAAGATAAGTGATTTGTAACTTTAAATGCTTTTATCTCAAAACTACATTTTCAGAGCATGCGCGTATGAATTTTAAAATATTGTTCATCGTACCACTTTGAAAATTTCCAGTTACGCTTATACTAACACAATGGAGAAAATGATGCAAAAACAAAGCATTATGTGTTATTGGTTTCTTTCAGTTCTTGGTATGTTATAATGTTTAAGAAAAATTTAATTTAATATTTTAACAGCAAGAAAAAAGTAATAAAACATATCTGGGTATTTATTATATTGCATGATTTTTAAGCTGTTTTATTTTTGACGGAATTTTCTTACATTTCTTTGCATTAGTTGCTTAATTTTGTTCAAAATCTTGCGCGCAAGCGAAATCCATGTTCGACAACTTAGAGTTTGTTTCAGTGGCTGCTTGTCAGCTCAGAAACAAGCAGTGCTGCAAAAGTTTTATAGATCTAAGTTGTAGGAAATGTTGTGCTGATTATTTTGGTATATAATGATGATGCACTAAAAATTGATAGTTTTTGAGTTATAAGCAAACAACTGGAGGAAACAAAATCATGTTTTCTGGCTATAACTAAAATTTCAACAAAAATTATTGGTGGCAAACCTCAGAATCGTAATCAGCACCCGAAAAAACGTAAAGAAGCAAGAAATTACAACTCTTTCAGAATTGGATAAAAAAACCCGACTGAAATACTGAGAAAAAGCGAAAAAGAGCCAAATGAGAGCTGAAAAAATGCAGCTCAAATGAATGTAATTTCAAGCGGAGAAAGGATTTCTTTTCTAAAGCTTCGCGTTGTTCTTTGCGTTAATATCGGATCCGCAGGAGGGGCAAAATTTGATGAAGCTCTGGTCTGTCTCCCTCTTAATTCTTGATTGATTTTCCGTTTTCTTTTTACATTCTATATTACTGTTTTGCCATTTTCGTTGATTACTGAATTCTCAAAGTGAAAAAGTAAGCCAGTTAGAATAAAAACGAAAATACAATCTTTTAAAATAATTTCAGGGGAGACTGCAGCTCTGAAGCTCTTATGGACGAGCCGCTACTGGTTGATTTATACATTTGCAATGCTGAAATTTACTACATTCACTTTATAATTCGTATTTAGGAAGGAACTTATCATATGTATTTGAGGTAAAAAAAAAATTACTAAATCCGTTAAACATTTGTACTCTATAAATAGACACACTTTCACTATTTTTGAGCTGATTTTTCGTTGTTAACGGTTCCATAACCCCTTAAAGAAAACGGAAACTATCCGATTTCGCAGAGTTTTTAAAGCAAAAGAATTTCTTTTGAGCAGTATGGGAAAAGTACTTACGATGGAATTTAAGAGGAGGAAAGTTTTACTCCCAGATCTTGAACTTTTGAAAGAAGAATAAATGCAGGAAGTGTTACTGAGAATTTATTAGACCAAAAATTTCTGTGGAAAGTTCCAGAACTCGGAAAGACTCAGGTTTTTATAAATCTCTAATTTACCCCTGAAGCTTTTATTTTCTGAAAAGTAGAGACGTATATTTAATGCCACCTCATTTTATGAGCTAACTTCCCTTATCTTCCACCTCAATTTGTGAACTATGAACAGCAATTTTTAAGAATTCACATTTAGCTGCCTCTTATTTCTTTTTCAACTAAATGAGGCACGTGGGGATAAGCAGATGTGGGGCACAACATGAGTGGGGAAATAAGAGCGCTGGTAGGGGGAAAAAGTAGAAATTGTAGAGTTTCAGTTTATGGCTTAGGTGAAAATGAACTACGTACAACTAACATAAACTGCAATTACACGAGGTTATTCTATAGGGGATCATCTTTTAAATACGTCTTTTGAGTGTTATACAGAGAATCACAAAACTATTCGGACTGTTTGTATAAAAAGCTCTGCAGTTGGAATTAAATTCGAACAAAAGAGTTCAAATTTTTTTCATATAATCTCGATTTGATTCCGTGTAAGAGTTGTCATAATTTGTTTTTAAAATAATGTTTCATTTTTAACGTAGGACTAAGCTCCTCCCATTGCGGTCTCAAGAAGGAAATTGATTCAAATGCCGAAACGCCACAGAACTTGGTATGGGAGATCCTCTATATCTCGGTAACTACATATCTTAAAAACATAACTAATATCTTATTTTAGAGATAAAGGGTAAGAATAGAAGTTACAAAAAAAATTTGAAAATCGGAATTGTAGTTCAAATACTACTGAGTCGCACATTTGGGCAAAAATACGCATGAATTGGTGACGCGATCTTCTATATCTCGGTAACTACATATGTTGATATCTGTTCCTTTTGATTTCTTGTACAAGCTTCAGAAAATAAACTCTCACTATATACTGTGCTATATATGTACACTAGTGTATTTGATATTATTATATATCATTGCAAAGTCTGAAATTATGATAGAGGAACAATAATTTTTTAGCATTTTCAGGAAGAAATCTGTTCCGTTTGATTTCAAGCTTCAGAAAAAAAAAACTCTCACTATATACTGTGCTTGCAGGATCTGAAAGAAATTTTCTCTCTAAATTTGCAAATCTTGCAAGAAAGCTCGTCTAGCTATTAAAAGTTCTTTATCAAAATAGGAATTTATTTTTAATAATATTAATTTATCCTCTGAAAATTTCATCTGTTTTTTATTGTCATGTTCTGCGATAATGACCCTTTCATTTTTGTGAAGCAATCCCAAGAGGGTTTCTCGCATATCTTATTATTGAAATTAAGATATTTAAAATATTACTAAAACACCATCAAAGTGCTAACATTATTTAAATATACAAACATTAAAAATCAATTTTATTAATCTTGTAACATTTTCTTTTTAAAATTTGAGAAAAGGATTAAAAATGAAATGTTTTAAAAAGTGGGTATTCAGCCAGAAATTTGGCCGAATATTCAGTATTTGGCCAAATCACTATTCGTTACATCACTATTTACTAAACAGGGAATCCAATATCAGTGGATTCTTTTTGTAAAATTGCAAAATGGGACAGATAGGTTAGAATTAGTGCTTAATGTGACATTTTGTGTTGTCTCACAAATGAGCATCTGTTATTTGTTTTAGAGTTTATCCTGAATAAAAAATAATCAGTCCATTTCTGAGGAGTTTGGGATTGTGAATTAATCTATGCTATTTCTCAATGATTTAAGATGTATTACAATCTTAAAAAATTTTTGCAGTTAAAGGGTCATTTTCAAAATTCGGTGCCATTTGGAAATTGAAGAAGCAAAAATAAAATTTCAATAAATAAGTAATTTTTATTCATATTATAAAACATACATTATTTCTGTATATTATTTGAGTATTATTTGTGCATTTCTTTCTTTTATTTATTTTTTATTGAGTTTTTTAAAATCGGACATGATGAAAATTGTCATGTCTGTTACCGGACATTTTCTCTGAAATTTGTGCACTGAAGTTCAGCACAAATAATGCAAAGTGATATATTATATAAGGATAGAGTCCTTTTTTCTATATAGTAAAGGTTTTTGCATTTAAAACTAATTGTTCATTTTGCCAAAATATGCAGGGTGATTCGAAAGTCCTTAGACAAACTTAAAGGGTAGGTCAGAGATACAGATACAAGATATTTTTACCATAGAATATGAGGTTGCAAATGCATAGGGTAATGAATATAGGAGGACATTTTGTCAGTGAATTCATTAAAAGAAAAGGATGCATCAGGTAAATTGAATAACTCAGGTTTAATGAAACTAATTTATAATAGTATAACAACACAATTGAATGAATAAAATCGTGTATAGCGTTGGAGGGAAGTCCTTTGAACACTTACTTTAAGTGCTTCAAAAGTTTGTTGATACTGTGCCCTACTTGTCATTGTGTCTCATGCTGAATGTCTTGTAATGTTGGTATTCATGCAACTTTGTTGTGAACTTGTATTTCACGATGTCTGAGATAATTTAATGGCCCAACCAAAGTGTACGGTACGGCGCCAAACTTGAATTTTTTTGGCGAAATATCGCTAAATGTGGTAAGCCAATGGCGGAGGGTAACATGGTAAATGTGGTAACATGGCGGAAGTTTGGCGAGTTTTTCATGATTTGGCGCCAGCTTGGTGAGAGATATACCGTACACTTTGGTTTTACCAATTTAATTCCACAGAAAGTTTAGTTATTCTGCCTGATTAAAAGGTTTTGTTCTCTTGAAATTTTTCTAAAGGGAAGCAAATCCAAAACGTGAGTCCGAAGACATTGTTACTGGCGAACGCTTTTATTGCAAAACTTCCGTATGCGCTATGGTATTCGCTTATAATATAAATACGTTTTATATATTGCTTCATTATATTTAACAAGACAACAGAATAGTGTTAATTACTTCTATAGAAATCTAGCCGTTGGTTTTAAAAACATTTTTAATTGATCGATTCATCACTTTTTACAGTATTCGTTGGAATAACTAACTTCATGAACCAGTTCGATATTCTATGTGGAGTAAAAGTTGGGAAGTAGAATTCTGCAGACTGCTTTAAAAAGTTAACATGCGAGTCAAATACGATTCACTCTAGGGCCAAACCTGCTTAAAAATAAATCCAAATTTGACAAATTGATTGAAAATATCATTTGCTATTAAAAAAACAGCTATCCTTCATGAAAACTAATTCCACTTGATAGGCATATGTTCAATGTTCTATTATTAAACTAAAATTTAAGTGAAAGAAATTTAAAACATCCTTGTTCTATTCAGGAGAATTTTAGTTTGACAGCTTATTATGTATCATTTGAAATGTGTAATATCAAAAATTTATTAAAAAACAATAGAATAAGTAACTAAAAATTGCTCCAAAAGCCATTAACGAAAATAAAGCCAAAAATGAATTTGAGGTCAAATGAAAATTTCTAAGGCCAAGGGCTTTGAACAAAGGCTAAATTTCCATAATTTGGCCTTAAAAGGGCCAATATGGCAACCCTGATTCACACGGCGATCAAATACGATTCATTCCTATTCTCTAATCAGACTCCTCCTCGACTGTAGTTACGAGATACCAGAGAAGGAGTCATCTAATTAGATGGTTCGATTGTCAGACATGAGTCGTGGCGACTAACATGTTAAATCTCATGGGCGTTTGAATCTGAAATAAATAATTAACTGGGCATTCCAGGATGAAAAATCAAAAGCTTAGAGCGTCCCGGCCAATACCTGCTACCTTACTTATTGTTTTTAATCCACCGGAAGGAATTCGATCTGATAAGTTTTACAGTTATACAATATTCTCTCAGAAAAATCACATATAGGAGAGGGAAATGAAAAAGTTAAGACAAAGAATATTGAAATAAAAGAATTCCAATAGGGTTACCATGCTTCCGGACAAATGTGTGGATTCTCAAAATGTCCGTATTTTCGACAGTGAATGCGTCTAATAAAAAAATCTTTCAACATATCATTTGTATTACTTGATATATTAGAGGGCTTTGTCGATAGATTCGACAAATAATTTGATAAAATAATTAGCAAAAATTCACTTCGACATTGCCAAAGGTAATTAAAAAATTAACGCAATATTCACACTTCCATTTCAGGTACTGAAAAGTAATAATCAAAATTTTTAGGCGCATTTTATTTAGGTGTAGATCAAAATTGTTAAATCCAGTGGAAAAAAAAAACTGCAATGAATTGGAGTTTGTAGAGCCGTGAGCTCGTGTACTCCATACAAAAACACATCTTTGGTGCGCACAATATTCATTCCTTAACTTTCATAGTGACAGAAAACACACGATTAAATATCTGTGAAAACAATGGAAACTGGTTGCAAATCTGAGATGAAAATATTTTTAAGACACTGATAGAAATTGGGGAAAACAATAGCCTGACAGCTTAATTTTTTATATTCGAAAAGATGAATTTCTGAATCATGAAAGGGTGTAAAAATATTTTCTGTGTGATAATATTTCTGTAAGTTATCGACAAAAAATCAAAATGTAACTTAATTTTTAATTAGTTAAAATTTCAAAAATAAATAAATCTTTCCAACATGCAAATTCCCATTCTCTAAAGTATATTTGTGTCAAATTTGGAAGCTCTGAGTCCAGTGGTTTGTCTTGTAAAGCGGCATGAGACACACACATTCGGTTTTATTATTAGTAGATATTGTTAAACAAAATATTTCAACAGTTCTTGTAGTAAAAAGTAATAAATTCTTCTCTCTAAATTAGTAATAATTTATTGGTACTATGTAATTGTGGTAATTATTAAAGACTTAGATAAGATCGAATAAGAATAAAAAATATTTATCTGCTGATTAATTAATAATTAATTATAATTTGCGTCTATAAAAAAACTTTGGTAATGTTTTGTACTTAACAAATTAATGCATAATAACATTGAATAATAATACTTCAAGACTTTTATTGTGAAAGTAGTGTTGAAAACCTGAAATAAAAGAAAGACACACTAACACGTGACTAAAATGCGAATCGACGCACAATTTAATGTTAATAGCACAGCGCCTGTAAAATCTCTAAGAGTAGGTACACATCTGCAGATTGATAAACTTAAAATCAGAAGGGAGAAAATATATTTTAATAATTGCCCTGAAAAGATGACTTATTCCTATGTTTATATTATATAAAAAATGGATTTAACTTTGCCTCAAAATTTTTAATACGTTAAAAAAAGCCCTGTTGTCTCACTGGAATCTTAGCTGCAAACGATATTTTCATCTACTTCCAAATTTTCATCCGTTACTTGTTTAGTAAAGGATTCGGATACCCTTTGTGCTTTTGCGCATGCGCCGGGCGGAGTTATTTTCATCAAAGTAGGGGGAAAGTGAAGAATGGTAGGGTGCTGTTTACTGAGCGTCATCCATTGGCGCCCATGCCCGGGGGCAAGGTAGGCCGCGCCCCCCTAGCTCTCAGGGAAAGGAAAAAAATATAGTGTAGTCATGTGTTTTTCTTTTAAGAAAATGATTTAAAAGTCGAAAAACAACTAATGTTCAGGAAGGTCTAAAACGTAAAATGCGAGTTGTAATTTTGAATTTGGAGGACGAAAAATTCTTTTGTCCTCTGCGGGAAAGAGCGAAAAATCCTGGTTTCGAGGACAAAGTGATCGACTTGTTCGGCAAGATGAAAAGAAATTTACAGTTTGCTTTTTCAGATAAATATTAGTGTCAAATCCATAAACTAACCTATGCGCAATAATTTACCTTACAGTTTGCTTTTTATATAAATACCAGTGTAAAATCTTATGAGGTGGATATTTTTAGTTTGTTTTCTGTATTAAAGTATAAGGACTTTGCTCCTGAATTTGTGTTGCTAAATATTCACTGGTTTTAATAAATTAGTTAAAATAACGTTTTATTCTTTTTTATAGAGTATGAGTACCGTGGTTTAGTATTTTAGTAACAGAACAAAGGTTTTAACAGGGTCTAAACTGGAACTTTTTTTATGGCTACTTATAAGTCGCCATTCGTCTTCCAAAGTATTAAAAATAATCCATACCGTCAGGTCTAGCCCCCCTCCCCGCTACAAACTATCATATGGACGTCCTTGGCGTGATCTAACAAAGAATTCCGGAAATGCGCTCATGTGACTCATTGTATGACACCCCTTTCCGGTGAAAAATCTTCCAAAAGTGGTAGTATCGGAATCCGTTACTGAAGTAAACAAAGGTTTTGGCTTTTATTTACTGTTATTGCTGAGTAGAATTGGAAAAGTACGCTTCATTTGGAAGGGGAAAAAAAGGGGGATATATAATTTGTTGATGTTTAAAGCACTTTCATGTCGACAAACCCTCCTTAAAGATAGTTGAAAGAGGAAGTTGTAGAACAAATAAACATTATTTATGAACCAAAAATCAAGAAAATATCTATTGATCAACAATTTCAACAAATAAAGCGAAGCGTAAGGCTTTGGATAGGAACATCTTATACCAGGCGACGTTGAACATATTTGCATTTATTATTGGCTGTTTAAGTTCTATGGAATCTAATGAATTGATTGAACTTTGCCGTAAAAGAAATAGCAAATACGTTATTATTTGTAAATTTAGAATACCTAAGAGCACTCGATGGTCTAAGATACCTATATAATTATTTTATTAATTCAATGATATTACCGAGTATTAGCAATAATTTAGTGAATTTCAACTGGGCACACGATTAGCAATCAATTCCCAATTATTGACTGTCGTGTGACATTTTTAATGTAAGAAAATCCTTTTCAGTCCCAAAATTTTAATTAAACAATTAATGTTTTTATTTTTATTGAAATGAGTTCCAAATAAAATTTTGCAATTATTTTTTCCTTCACATCTAGCACTCTTTTATGTAGATTTACATAATTTTTTCTTGAAAAAAAAATGTGCAGTAAAAGATTACGTAACTTTTTCACATTAAAAATACATCACGAAGACGCAAAGAATAGCAGAATACGATTCAACAGTAAAGTGGAGTGGATTTATTGGCTCGAACTAACTCGTAACACAAGAGAATAGAGAACTTGCGGGACTTGGCAATTATACACTTACGGAATATTCTAGAATTATTCAGCTACATTTTTAAAGAAAGATCTAGAATTGCCTGGGACATAAAGAAACAGTAAACAACATTTCGAATTAAGCTACCATGACCGCCATTTGAACCACGGACAAACTGATTTACTGTCCAGTGTTCTACCAACTGAGCCACATAAAAGCTGCGTAAGTTTATTTGTGCGGCATTATGCATAGCTAATAAATTATAGAATATAGTGACAATCCCTTCCTTAATTAACTGCTCAGATCCCTCTCCCATGCCACTATGTCGAATCAGAATACCTGCGGATGCTTTCATTAAATAACTTGTTACTTCCTGATGATATAAGGACATCTAGACAATATATTTATACCCTAAGTCCTAATCCACTGGGCTGTTAAAAGCGAGCGGACTGACGAAATTGGGGGATACCTTCTAGTTACTCATCCAGCTAACTGTCGCCATCGCTTAGCTTAAGAAGGCAATATCGAACACGTCTTCCCGCCAAATTAAGTTTGCAGCACAGCGGGATTTGCCAAAATCTATTTTGTCCGAAAAAGGTTTTATGGGTATCGAAAATGGGCTTTGCTTCGAAGAGAGAAAGACCATTAGTGTTGATTGTTTCTATTGTTTCTCTGGAGGAAGAAAATGTATAAATCAGAACTGTTCTTCCAGCAAGCTTACGTATGTAGATGCTACTTTAGATTTTTCTACAGAGTTTAAAAATAAAAAATAAGACAAATAAAGTTTTTTTTTTCACTATAAAAATTTGAGAAGCGGCGCATACCCAATATCTTTGTGGAGGAATAATTTCGTTATTGATTCTTTTATTTCCCACGCAGACTCGGCTTACCTTATGGATGATGAAAAATTTCAAGATAAAATACTACGCCCATCTTGCGTAGAAATAGGACATAAACAATATATATGTTACGTTCAATGCATAATCACCGCAGGAATTATGCATAATAACCGGCGATTATGCATAATAATCAAATTAGCGGTGAAAGTGGATAATTTATGAGAATTTATCACATTAACCTGTTATTATATTAAAAATTACCAATGAAATTTGGTCATTATAATTATTTTCGGTTCAAATTTATTTTCATTTTATTTCTGTTTGAAAATTTGAGATGCGTGTGTCACAGTAAAAGGTCAATTGCTTAAAGTTAAATCTTTTTAGAAACCAAAGTATTTGTGGGTTGTCTTTGCACTATCTCCTATTTCAAATGTAGAATTTCAACTGCGCTGGAGATGCCTGCGGCATCTAAAGAGGGCACCGGGCAGATTTTTTAACTTAAAAAATCATCCTATGGCTTCGCTAGAAGATGGCGCCGGAAACTAGTAGTTTCGCTAGCAAAGGGAGCCGGAACCTAGTAGCTTCGCTAGCAGAGAGAGCCGGAACCTAGTAGCTTCGCTAGCAGAGGGAGCCGGAACCTAGTAGCTTCGCTAGCTCATTGAATATGAGAAATCTGCGATTTTTTAATTACTCAAATGAAACAGAAAAAAAATGTTCTCGCGTTGCATGTGGCATCTCAAATGGTACCGGGAAAAATTTTTTAACTTAAAAAAGCTTCCTACGGCTTCCCTAGTAGCGGGGGCCAGAACCTAGTAGCTTCGCTAGCTCACTGAATATTAGAAATCTGCGATTTTTTAATTACTGAAATGAAACAGAAAAAATTGTGCTTGCGATGCATGCGGTCTCTGAAATGGGCACAAGACAAATTTTTTAAACTTAAAAACTCAGCCTTCAGCTACCCAAGCAGCGGGATCCGGAACCTAGTAGCTTCGCTAGCTCATTGGATGTTAGAATAATTTTGCTTAATCCCTTCTGGTAAGATTTAATCACTGTATGGTGCTGTATAGCATGGAAAACCAACAGCGAGCTATAGTCGTCATTTTACCTGAAGAGGTTAATTAATAACATTTACCATTAATTTTTGATCAATGAGATCATATATCCATGTAATTAAGTACATTGACTGAATTTCACTGGTATTTATTCGTAATAACCGGTAAATGTTATAAATTCTTATAAATTATCCTCTTTAGCCGGTTCATTTGGTTTATTTATAATCATAGGTTATTATGCATAATAACCGATTATCCACATTAATAAACGTAATTTAAATATATAAAACATACCTGACAGAGGTGGGGAACAAAAGATGTTCAATAAAATTTCAAAATAACATTCTGTATCCACCTTGGGTTAAAAGTAACCATAAATAATGCACATAATAAATAACATAAATAATAACATACGCGAATGTCATATAATAATGTGCACGTAAGTCTCCCGACAGGGGTGAGGAGCAAGAGCTGCACCCAAAATATCCACAAACCAGCGGGAGTGGTCTCCCCAAAACTTTCTCGTATCCGTCCTAACCTCGGTGGGGAAAAAATACACAGAGCGGCAGTAACATGGACGATTCCCTAACACATGTGGGAAAAAATCATCCAAACTGCAGTAAAACACACCAAGCATCCATAACACAGGTGGAAAAAAAATAAGGCAAATGGCATAAAACGAGTTTCCCTTGGTGCTCGCCAAAGCGAAAGGCGGATTCTCGCCAATACGCAAATGGCCTTGCCTAAAGTAAAGAAAACCGTTATGCGATTTGAACGCCTTTTTTTCAACCGTTTGGGAACAAAATTGGACACAGATCTACAACTAAGATAAGAAGACCACATATCAATTTTTATTTAACTATATAGTAGGGTTAAGGAGTTATCGTGTTCACAAGTAGGCAATTTTACAGACCGACACACAGTCAACCCTTTGACGGATTTAGTCCAAAATTTGATACGGACCTACATTCATAATGATAAAAATGTCCACCAAATTTTATCTATCTAGCTATTTAAGTTTTTGAGTTCAGATGAACACGAACAAACAGACAGATTCCCGAGGACGGATTTTGTCCAAAATTTGATAGAAACTTAAAAATTATATGTAAAGGTCAGATACCAAATTTAAATCTTTCTAGCTTTAATAGTTTTCAAGTTATAATGTTCACAAACACGCAGACAGACATAATTCCAAAATTGTGTTTTTCGGAATCAGGGAGTTCTAAAACGTGGAGATTCATTAAAATCTCGAGTTCGAATTTTTCTACGAGATTAAGATGCTTTCTCTTCGTATACTTCATATACGAGAAACTAAAATTTTAGAGCTGGGCCAGTGGAAAATTAATCCATTTGTAGTGGAAGATCGTGAAGATACATCAAAATTACGAGTTCGAAAGAAGAGTTTCGTCGAATACAATGCTTTCTCTTAGTGAACGAGAATTTAAAAATTTGGAGTTGGTGCCAATAGAAAATCAATCATTGTTCTTGATTCCTTCGAAAAACAAACAAAAGGGAAAAAATCTACTCTTTAAACAAAGGAATATTTTTTCTTAACATTATCTCTTTTAACGCAGTGTACAATAAATCACTCTCTGAACTCGATTGTTTAATTAATAGATCGTCATATGTTCGCACCAGAAACATTTTTCTTATTTTATAAGCCATACATTTTTCGTGAGTCTTGTCAGTTCCAAATAGAACATAAAAATAATATAGCATCATTTTCAGGTAATAGGTAATCGTTTGCGGAAATATCTCTTTGAAAGAAAAAAGTTCTACAAAGAATATAAAATTAAGATCTAAAAAAAAATCTATGTAACATGTTAATCAAGCAGTAGTGATTTTAATGGATTTTTCTAGAGCTTGAAAATTAGCTTCAATTTGGTCGAAAGTCGCAGAGAATGAAGGGAAATAAATGACATTTCGGACAAACTCCTGGCTTGTTAAATAATAAAATATACAATATCTGCTCTGTTTCAACTATGTTAGGATTTCGTCGTGCAACGCTGCATATTTCCTGCATAGGGCTGAAACTCAAAATAATTTTAGATTTGCTTCTCGTTTATAAAGTAAATTTCCTAAAAAAGATTTAAAAAAGACACGGCGAGAAATACGATTTTCTCATCATTAATGAATTGTATTTATAACAGCTGATAAATATATTAATGAAATATTAATTTACTTATGCAGTACGAGCATTATTATTATTTAATTTGTAAAAATATCATTTAATTTTCAAAAATTGTATAATACCAATTTCTAGACCATCTTCGTGGGCTGTTCTATTTTAGAGCATTTGCTGTGTACAGATGTAGTAATAAATGTAGTATGGGGGTCTAGGTCTCGTGTGTATTGATACGAAGTCAGAAGAAACACACTTTTGCTATTTTAGGAATTTAATGGTGACGACAAAAACATTTAAGACGGCACACACATTTAAATAGAAAAAAGATATAGTGAAAGAATTAGGAGGGCGGCCACTGCCCTTTACATCAAGACACGTCAAATCATCATAGGCAGTTTTGGCGTTCCGTCGTTCGCCATTACACATCAATGTCTGTCACTAACAAGAGCAAGATCATGTGACGTGACGTCAGCTGGTAGAGAGAAAGTGCACGAGCGCCTCCTGGCGGGATACCACATAAATTTTCCTTTAAATAAATAAAAAATACTTAACGGTAAAATATGAAAAAATATCTTTTTATGAGTTAAAAACACGATACTACCTACAACTGGCAGGAACCTTCATTTTTATTTATTAACTAACTGTTATGCCGAGCGTTGTTCGGGATTAAAATACTTTAATGTCTAATATTTTTGATGCAAAAGTAGTTTTTTGCTAAAAACTACTTTTGAATAGAACTTTTTTTTGTACCGTTCCAAAATAGAACACCGAATTGTGTTGCTTCAAAAGCGGACGTTAGTATTATTAAACCGTTCCTTTTGAAAGAGAACTTTATATCTCTAAACTTTTCCTTTAAGACAGAACCTAAATATAACTAAAGTAATCACGAGTATTTCATCCAACAAATTTTCGTCATCACTTCGTTGAAGAGCGCAATATTATA
>BGPR01025368.1:0-22386 GCA_013235015.1 Araneus ventricosus
CTATTTCTTTTATGTTTTTTCCTCAACAAATGAAATTAATTCGATATCATTAAGAATTCCCCTTTGGCAACGGAAATACCTTTTCGGTCGAAAACCGTTCTTCTTCTTCCCCGCATGGAGGATTAAAAAATTCAGTGAAATCACTTCTCTTTAAAATTTTAAATTATTTTACTGAATTCAATTAACTAAAGCTTGAAGTACAAATTGAGCTCTGTTCAAAATCAGAAATTAATTTATATTTGATATCGGATACTTAGTCAAAAGATTTCATCATTATTCCATGGCGAGAATCATCAGGCAAATTAGGATCGTTAAACGCTTTAAAAGCTGTGGCGGGTGAAAGTGTAGTAATTCTGTTTCCGATGTAAAAGAATTTCTTAAAATGTTCAGAATAAGTTTTAATTATGATTTTCAGCGCCATCTGGTGGCATGATGGGTAATTAAATCCGTTACAGTTTTTAATTAATAAAAAGTTTGCTGTTGAATCAATTGTGACGAATCCTTCACTAAAACCTTCCTTATAATTCATAATATATGTGAGCAAAATTTAAATAAATCCTGTTGTTTCATAATATTTGTGAGCAAAATTTAAAGAACTTCTGCTCAGTAGTTTGAATTTCTATACCGTACGAACTATTTATGGATAACTTTTATTTATATCGATTTGTAATGAATATTTTTTATAAAACACCGCATTATTTATTTCATAAAATTTCTATTTAACCAGTCAGCTGAGCTAACCTAAAAGTGTCCCAAAATATAGCGATGACGAGTATACTCGTTAATAATACATTAAGCTTCGCTGTTAAAATATTGAATTAAAAATACAGTTTTATTTTGAACAACTAATAATTTTATTACAAATATATCGTTTACTTAGCATAAACATTTATATTTTGCACAAAAAAAGGATATATAAGCATCAAAACGGACATAAGGCTCCAATAAAAATAAAACCATGAAAAGATAGAGCAAGTTATATTGTCTAACGAGACTTTGGTACAATTAGGGTTAGGCAGGAACATATTTTTTATTGCATGGTGAGTCAATTATTAGCATAGGCCAAAACAAAACGTGAATCCCAGGTGTCTTCACTTAGAAAGGAAAAACATCTGCTTTGCTCACACTGCATAAAGCAATTTTCATAATAAATCCGGTAAACCTGGAGTTTACGGTGCCGGCCTACTTCACGCCAATTCTTCTTGGCGCAATTTCATGTGCCGTCGCCAAATACTGTTTTGGATGTGCAGTGCGCTTTTATTGCTCTCTTGCGCATGCGTCACCTGAAAACGAGAGATTGAGCACTCAATGCCTGCGGCATTTCAAACATGTACCGGGCAAATTTTTTAACTTAAAAAAACATCAGCGGCTTCGCTTTCAGCATAGCGGAATAATCGTAGCTTCGCTTATTCATTGAGAAACGAAACACACAGAATAACATACACGATACTGAACCAATATTCCATCCGAAGAATTCCAAACGAAGTTTTATTCAAATTCGAATTTATCGACCAATTGCATCGAAGAGTTGAACAAAACAGTCCAATCGAAACGTGGCGCAATATAGCCTGATAAACAAAACACCGCTGAAAGGAACAATTTGTGCGCATGCGCGCTTGTCACTCGTTAAAAACATCTAGACGCAACCAAAACAAATGTTCTCTCATCGCCGTTCTTGGCGGCAAAGTTTTGGCGATCCTAAGAGAAATGAAGTAGTCGGTCACCGTAAACTCCAGGTTAACCATAAAAAATCCTTGTGTTGTTTATTTGTTCGTTTTATTTCCTCTTGCCCTCCAAATATTTTAAACATTTTGAAATCTACGAATACAGTTTAGTTTTCACTAGCATGTCAGTTTAGATAAACAATGGTCACTCCTTTTCACACATGACGAGTACACTCATTATAACACAGAACATTGCAATTTCCCCATGACGAGTATACTCGTCAATTTTAGCTAACTGATTTACTCATCGTCAGCAAGTGTAATTTAATAATTACTCTCATTGTATCAATAACATTCAGTATACTGCTGCAGAACTTTTCGTAATTAATTCAGTTCGTGCTGCAGCTAAATTTGTCTTTCTTCAATACTTTAATAAAACATCTGAATTAAAACGTTGTTTATATTTATTTTATTCCTAGAATTGCAGCACTAATCAATTACACAAATTCAACTATTAATTTTTAAAAGCAATCCCAATTCTGATAGCTTTAAGGGTGAAATATTGATATCTTAACAACGAATAATTAGTTAACGCATTCAAATTATCTGAATTACTGCCTATTTGCAAACTCTAATCGCCTAGAGGTTACAGTGTTATTTTAGCAAACATCCGTGCCCAGTGATTCCACAGGATAAAGTTTACATAATTAATTAATCATTATCTGGCAATAAAGACTATAGTTGTGTCAGATTTAAACTGCATCTTAATACTTATTCTCCTTTTCCAATATTTTACTTTATAAACTAACTTGCTACTAATTAATCGAATGTATAATTTACTCGCTGAATGCTGATATTGATATTATTACAAAAACGCACACAGAAATAAGACATTGTTAAATTTTATGTACATTTCTAGTTAATTGAGCCTATTTGTTATGCAAATAGAAACTAAATGCAAAATACACATTTTCAAGTATAGTTATTTCCGCAAAATATTACAGTAAAACTTCTAAGATGCATTTTTCCAAAATTAATCACAGCAATTATTAATATAATAGCCCAGATCTCTCGGTAACGCTCTGACGTCACCAACAATAAAACTCGCGCCATAGCACTGAGAGACGTTAAACAGCATTATTTCATTATTAGAGAACCTAAATTTCAGTAATTTTAAATTTAAAAGATTAATTTTCGTTCCAATTTCAAATTTAATAGCTCTAAAATAGTGAAATAAAATTTGCTATCCAATGATATAAAATTCATCTCGCTATGATCAATAGTTTCAGATAAATTTTATCTTATATTAATCATATATTTCAAATTAATTTCCGTTTTTCAATAGAAAGTAGTAAATTACGTCAGTGGTATATCATGCGCGTGATATTGTTTGGACGCCACGATGCTTCTGATCATTTATTGCAATCGTGATATAATTTGATAATATTTTTTGGCAACGTTAAAATTTACACAAAGACATGTGAAGTACAAGGAAAAATACTTCACACTGAATGCTGTTTTCCAAGAGGTTTTTTGAATAAAGAAATACGTAAATAAGAAACAAAAATATTTCCTGTCATAATACATATGTTTATTTTATTTGTTTTCATTCAATGTTAAACATTTCTCTCGCATATATATCTATTTAAACATGTCAGATTTGACGGGAAACCTCTGGAATGCAGAGGCAATTTGCACCCGTCATATCATAACGGGTGATTTTTTCTAGTATGTTATAAAAATAAGAAACGCTTTTCCTTAACACGATTTTATTAGTGCACTTGAAAGTACAAAATATTTTTTTTCAAAAATTTGAAAGTGAAAGCAAAGAATAAAAGTATGAGGCTCTTATAAAAAATACTCTAAATAAAATGGGTTTTTAATGACATTCATAATATATTTCAATTTGTCATGAATTTTAGGAATTTTCTTTAATATGATGTCCATTGTGCCTCAATTTCATTAACCTATTGTTTTAGCGCCTCACGTTTTTAACGTAGGACTACGTTCCTCCCATTGGAGTCTCAGGAAGGAATTTGATTGGAATTTGAATTTGAATCACGCCAAATCGCCACAAAAAACGTTGTATGGGAGGTCCTCTATATCTCGATAACTACATATGTTAAATTCATAACTAATGTCTTATTTTCGAAACAAAATTTAAAAAATTGATTATGTTTAAATTATTATTTGATTATGTTTAAAATCTTGATTATGTTAAAAGAAAAAGTTTTAAAATTCTGTAAACTTATCAATTTTCGATTACAATACACTATTTTAATATTTTCAGAACCTAATTATTAGTGTATCGATTTATTTAATTACATTTTGATCATGTTCTTGTGGCGACATCTAGTATTGAATTTGAGAAAAAAATGATTTCAGGAATCCATATCATTTATAATAATGAATAATAAATTATACCCGACTAAAAAGTAGAAATGAAGAATTAAAAAAAATTCTACTTTATGGAACATTAATAAGAGAAGTTTTTCAAAATTGGTTTTATTATTTTTAAAATCTACTTTCAAAACCCTTGACTACATCACATCTTTCGATTTTTGTATAATATCTTTCTACAATCACTAAATATGCATCTGAATGCAGAAAACCAGAATTGATTTTAAAAAGACAAAGAAAATGTCATGTTACAAGAAAATCAATCTTATCCATATAGCTCAAAATTACTGGGTCTAATTAACTTTATATCTGCTCCTGAGTTATGTGGATGTTCTTTCTAATTCATAAAATATTTTGGGATTATGGTCGCCTAGTAACAGAGTCACGTTTTGTCACCGGATACCTAAGGTTACCAAGCTTCCGGACAGTCCGGATTTCAAGCTGACGTCCAAGAATGAAATTGGACATACAGGTAGTTGGGTTTTTGTTAAGCACGGTCGGGGGAGCTTCTCTTAAACGAAGAAATGCTGACTACTGCTCAGTTTTCCGCTCCGAAATAATCGCCATTGATATGGCTTTAGATTTTGTTCTGGAACATCAATTATTCGGTGAGATATGGATCCTCTCGGACAGCCGAAGTGTTGTCCATTATCTTGTTAATTGGAGAGATGTTAATGACCGGAGGGGAATGGATATCTTTAACAAACTCAGGACCCTGTGCAATTCTTGTGTTCTTCATATACAATGGATACCATCACATGTAAATTTAAAATATAACGATATTGCTGTTAGTCTTGTTATAGAAGGTGCCTCATCCATGGCTCAGACCTATGTAGAATCCTTGACCTATACCTTTAGTTGTACTCAAGAAGAAAGGCCCTTGTTAACATTTCTTGGAGGCATCCACCAGCTCATTCATGGTATCGTAGTGAAGGCCCGGGTGCTGCTATACATTTTAAGGGAGATAGGAAAGACCAAACTGCTTTGGCTCGCTTATCATCCGGTCACTTAAAAACCCTCAGATTCTCTCGTGGTGATAAGAAGTTCAATATCTGCACAAAGTGCAACATGATTGAGGCCATTCCGCAACATCTACTTGACTGTGTTTCCTTGGTGTATGATGACCTGCTTGACGACTGACTTTCGTGTTGGAGGTGATGAAGGCGAACGACCTCATGGATCTAATCTGATTCAGATCAGAAGGATTAGAAAGAAGAAGAAGCTGACGTCCGGACTGGTGTCCGGATCTTCAAAATGTCCGGACTGACACCAGTGAATGCGACGATAGAGAAATTTGGTTGTAATTGAGAAAATCTGATGTATTCGAAAAAGTTGACGTCAATCTGTCAATGAAAGAAATTCATTGTTTACACTCTTTTACATCCATTTTTGATGAGATGAGCCCCATTATCCAGGTCGCAGTCGAAATCAAAATCGAATTAATTTTTTAAAAATTCCTTTTAGTTAGTTTTAATTCTCCTTTTTTAATTCTGTATTTTATTCCTATAATTTTGAATTACTAAACATTAATAAAAATTCTATATTCTTGGCATTCTGACGTCTTAAATTTTTTTCACTTCCACAAACATTGTGCTAGTGTTATGAAAGAGGATTATAGGCACCATTTTGAATTTTATACTGTACTTGACCCTCCCCTCCAAGACCCTTCCCCGGTGTGTCTGGATTTCAATTTTTAAAAAATATGGTAACCCTACGGATACCCGATTCAATCGAAGATGCGCAGAGTTTGTTGGACTGGTGGTCGTTAAACAACCAATAGTTATGAGGTGGAAGTTAGAAGAGACCGTGCCAACTTAGATATCATTTTTCGAGCGTGGTTATTGTGCTTGTAAATTATTCACAGTCCGCTGCTTGTTAAATATGCCAACGCTTGTACTCATAATGTTGGATGCAAAAAGCTGCTCCATAGTAGGAGTTGCTCTCGAGCATGCTCAATCTTTTGGTAGCTTCTTTTAAGAGCCCGGATGCATATTTACAAACCCTACCCTGATAGAACTGAGGCAGGAAATCGGACAATATGATTGGCTCGCTTCGCCGAGAGCCAATGACGTTGTTCTTTGCTCTCGTACCGAAATTATAAAAAAACAAGTGATTGAATGTGGACTTTGAATTAGTTTACGTTTCCGTTGCTTGGACTTCGCGAATTTTTTTCTACGATACGCACCTACGTAGCAATTTTATTTAGTCTAGCAATTATCCTTTTTTTTCTTTTTATAATTATTGGCCTTAATAATAATAATTAATAATTTTACTATTATTTGGCATTAATTATAGTTAGATTAGTTCACTTTGAAACTTCAAATGAACTATTTTCACTGGAATGACGTCATAAAAACCTAACAACATTAACCTGTTAGTTAATACCCTTCAAGCAAAGTCATTAGACTTTTCATTAGTATAATTTCTAACAGTGTGGGATGTTTTATTTTTTATGATATTTTAAAAAATAATTTCATTTTTAAAAATATTACAACCCACGGAAGAATGTTGTCTGTGCTCAACTGTGGAAAAACGGAGAAAAGTAGGACGACTCTTGTTTTGTTATGATTGCCGTACGCTATGTGCGAGAGCTGGAAGCGACGTCACTGCCCCTCGTAGCCAATGGTATTGGCCGATTTAATGTCTCAGTTCTATCAGGGTAGGGTTTGTAAATATGCAGCCCGGATTGTGGGCGTTGTTGCATCAGTAATGTAGTAATGCAGTTGTGTAGTAACAGTAGCTGTCGTTCTTGTTATTGAGTTCATGTTCCCTCTTGGTTTTATATACAGTTTTAGTTGTTTTAATAAAGAATCGTTTTGCCAAGATGGGCTGTATTATTGAGAGACTATTACACCAGATCCAAGAGAGAATCGGGTAGACTCAGAGAACCTGTTTAGTCTTTTAGATGTGTTGTCTATTAGATGCAACACATAACTTAATCAATATACAACTAACATTTTAACAAACTGCAAACAAAAGAATACTACTCAGATTTGGTTGTTTCAAATATCAGATTTGTCACAGTTCATGCTTATCAATTTATCAAAAACATTCTTACAAGACAAGCAATATCCATTTAATAACGTAGTGGATTTTGCGTACACATGAGCATGAACAAAGTTGAAGGTTCGTTATTTTATTCCCAAATTTGTCAATATTTATGTTTATTTGTAGATTTCCTTTGATGTTATTTTTTAAATAAAATTTTGTGTTACTTTTTTAGAGTAAGTGCGATATTCCCTATTTCAATCTATTATATACTTTTTATTCAGTATGTACTTCCTTCATTCATCTGCTGTCATAAAATTTACATAAAGTGTTATTCTTCAGTAAATTATGCATTTTACCCATTGAATTTCATTCGAATAAATAAACACAACCGTTTTTTCCCGACCCACGTGGGTTTTTTCATAGATGCTAAATTAATGCTTTCACTTGCAAACTCACGCCACCATTTATTAAAACCTCTTTATCAAAGAGATATTTCTCGCCAAAAATTTTCCATGAAAAGCAGCAACTACAACCTGCATATCACAGTTATATTTGTTTATTGCTTAACTTTCTTAAACGCTATTTTTTATATAGTTCCGTTTCATTTCTGAAATCAGTGCTACACTTATTATTTTAATTTATTGTGTATTTCTCATCTATTTTATACTTCAGTCATTTGTTCCATTCATTTATTATCATATATTTAAATAAAATGTCATTATTCGCTAAATGATGCATTTGAGCCATTGAATTTCATTCCAATCAATAAACAACACCATTTTTTTCACGACCCGTGTGAGCTTTTCCATAGATGTTAAATTAATGCTTTCACTTGCAAACTCTCGCCACCATTTATTAAAAACCTCTTTAACAAAAAGATATTTCTCGCCAAAAATTCTCCATGAAATGTAGACGCTACAAAGAATACAATATTTCAGCAGCAGAACCGACCGGACACTTTAATGCATAGCACAGAAAAGTGACACGAATGTGAGCCCCCACCAAACAAAAAGACAAAACTTCTGCGAGAAAACGAACTTTTTATTGGAGAAAGATTGATGATTTTTAAAGTAACTAATGGTTTGCGTTTCGGCCGTTATTATTTTATTTTATTTTTTACCAACCTTCTAGGGTTTCTTTTGGACTTATTTTCTTTAGAGCAGAAATCTTAACCAATAAGAAAAACGCAACCCTTAAAAAGTTGACCGAGAAGTGATTTTTCTGACAGATTTGCGGTTGAGTAATGTCTAACTTCTATCTTCTTTTCTTTTTCCAGCGTCTTTTATTTCTTTTTTTCGGTTGGCAGTAGTTAGCTCAATTTTTCTGCAGTGGAGCACGTGTTTTTGCACTGTACCCGGCGCTTCCAGAAGGATTTGCTCACTGGTTTTGGCAGATTTTTAATGGTGGTCACGAATTTGTCCAACATGAAAGAGAAGAGAGAACCTTGACAAAAAAAAAAATTCCAGCAATGAAGTCCATCCAAAGCTATATTTTTCAAAAGGGTTTTGATTCTCCAGAATGTCAAACAGGATAAATTTTTTTAACATTCTGAAGTCACTTTTGGCTTTGGGCACAAATAAGGAATCGTTTGAAGTCCGGTCGTTAAAGTCAGTTAAATATTTGGAGAGAGTTTTCATCTATTTTCAGTTTTTATATGTTATTGCTAATAAAAAAACATAAGAAAGGTGCAGTTCGAGTCCGCGCAATAGATTTTTCGTGAAAACGTCAGGATAAAATCATAACACAAGCGTTTCGTATTAATATGTAATTTAATTATCAATCTCTTTAATACAATGAATACACAGAGTGGTATAATGGTTATGGAACAGATAAATCACAAGTTTATCGCATGTAGCAAGGGTCTGTGGTAGCTTGTGATTTATCTATTCTGTTACCATTATACTACTCTGTGTAAATATTGTATTAACCGCTTAACTTAACAGCCCGAGAATACTTGTGCATCGAATTATCGCATTTTTGGTCTTAAAACTAAAATTTAATCATTAATTATCTTTATAATTTTACACAAAAATTACCTAGAATCCATAAACATCTCAAGTATTATATGCCTTCTGAGATGAATAAAAACGACAACCGCTTTCCAAAACAGAAGGGAGCATCTTATTAGATAGCAAAGAAAATTATTAAGTTAAGTGGTTAAAAAGATTGATAATTAAATTACATACCAAATACTTGTTTTATGATTTTATCCCGACGTTTTCACGAAACATTTACGGCGCGGACCCGAATTGCGCCTTTCTTATATTTTATTTAGAGTAGCTTTTGATGGCGCCATCTGTTTACAGTATATAGAACTACATTTCGCGTATGCGCAGTAAAACATTATTTACTATAAATGTTCATATTCCCCGTAGTATTCAAATTTTAATACAATGTTTCTTTTACTACTGTCAAGTATTCTGTAAGTTTCATAGAATTCGAAAGAAAACTCTGCATGTAATAATAAAAAAAACACGCGGAGTTTGAAATTTTCAATTTAATTCTGATTTTACTTATATTCTGATAAATATTTTTATTGTCTCACTTTGGGTCCTAGATCGATCTCTTTAAAATGACACCAGAATAAACCTCCTAGCTAAACGCATTTGCACGTTACACTTATTTATATCCTTACATAAAGCTAATTCATAACAATCACGCGCATGCGCCTACACTGGTACGATGACGTCACAGGCAAAACAAATACTATGCGACAAACTCTTACAGATATGAACTATCCGTTGTGGGGTCAACCATTCTTTTCGCATTATTAGTCTCGTAGTTATTAGCAATTTAAATCTGACGGCATTTTGCCACACAAGAAAGTTCGACCGACTGTCACTGTAACGTTCCTGTGCCCATTCAACCGGATCAGTAACTGTAATGGTGTCAGGCACGGGGGCACATGGCGGCGTTCTGTCACTGTAACGAGCGGAAAGATGTTTTCACGTCAAAAAAATTGTATGTACCAAGATATAAACAAAATAAAATGCATTAAATTGGATGTTTCCCAATTACGCGAATGTTAAAAAAACGTATTATAAGAAATAAAACTAAAATAAGCTGTGTACTAGATACACTCGAATTTTTTGTCTCCTGGATATATAGTGAATTGTAAATCCATGCCTTATTACGAACGCGATGCGTTACTACTTTTCAACGAATCAATGAATGTTTTCCTTTTACTCCATATAACTTATGAAATCTGGCACTAAACGGCAGATTCCCGTCTCATGTATTTCGTTCAGAAGTTTACGCTGAAAAGGACAGTTTTTATACACCTTTGTTTTCATACGCGCCGACAAACTTGGCGACTTGGAGATAAATTTGGCGACCTTGGAGACAAATTTGGTGACCCCTTTGGCGACCTGGCGGCAAAGTTGGCGACTTTGGCGAACAAAATGAATTTTCTAGAAGGACCTCGAACTTTCAACCTTTTTCTACTGGTTTCATGAACTTTCTGGAGATTACGTCACTTCCTTCGTAATGAAGTCACTTCCTGTTTAAAGATATAAAAGCAAGCTCTCAAACCAAGAAGAGTCAGTTGGATTCTGATCTGCGAGCAAGCTGGTGAGCTAATAGGAAACCTTTGAGAGGTGTGTTAAGATTTAATGGTAATCTCTGTTGTGAATTTTTACTAGTGCTGTTTTAATATTTGTGTCACGTTTCTTTGCTTAGAATTCCTGTAAAATAAAGAGCTTTATTTTTGTAATCCTGCTTATTGGACTGCATTCACGTACACCCACAAGACTATTTTGTCACATTAATAGAATTAAGAAGAAATAACAACTCATCCACAACCAAAATGTTGCATGGTAATCTCATAAAATGGAAAAATAATAATTTGCATCTGGAGAATGATAAATAAAATAACAGAAATTTAAAATATCAGATACCTTTACTTTTGTTTAGTTATACAAGAGCTTTTAAAATATCGCTATTGATTGTTCCAACTCTTGTTCTTTGCTTGATCGTGACGTTATTACGTGAGTGCATTGAACTAATTTCGTAATACTCATGTTTAAAAATCATTTCAATGCATCATTTCTCCATTTAGTGACCCTATTACTTGCAAATGATGAAGTCTCGATGTCAAAAGAGACAGTGCCCATAATCGGTTTCATATAAAATTAAAATTTAGATGGAAGAATATTTATTGCGAGGACACTCACAAGTATCCATAAAATTTATGGATGCTATTTGAAACGGGAAAACGAACAAGACATTTTGTGGGTTTTGTTTTAGTTTACTTTGCGTTTTACGGCACTACATATGCTAATTTGACTACAGTTGTCTAAGAGTGGGTGTAAAGACCACTCAATATTCAAATTAGGGATTGGAAAAACCTACCGTTTTAAACCGAAAACCGGTTTTTTTTGTTTCGGTTATTCTTTTTGCCCAGGTTTAAACGGGTTATTTTTTTAAAATCCAAATAGCGGAAAAAAAACATGGTTGGAAGATAGGCTCGATTTTAGGTTCGACTAGACTAAAATTTACCAAGTTATAAAGCTTTGAATTTCATCATCTCAGGCCAATCACCGACAAACCGCTTCCTCGAGGCGTCTTTTAGTTGGCGGATTACTGAAAGAGTCTTTATGAACAGATAAATATTGGCCAATGGATTGATTTCCTGCAAAAAGAATACTAATAAAAAAATTTTCTGCAAACTGCGTCTGTTTATTGTAGCCAAAAAATATTTATCTTTAGTCGGAAGTTCTGTGGCGTCCGAAAGATTAGTATCTGCGTTGAATGATGTTCTTTCCGATGAGAGATGTCGACTCACGGATCAACACATTGCTGAAAGATGTTTATGAGCAGATTAGATGATAAATATTGGCCAATGAATTAATTTCTTGTGAAAACAATGCTAATAAAAAATTTGTCTATAATACTTTCTCATTGCAATAATTACTCATTTATTATTATTACATATTGTATTAATTGCAATAATTACTCATTTATTATTATTACATATTGTATCAATTACTTATTTATAATCATTACTTATTACATTAATTAACTATTGTATTAATACTTACTTATTGTATTTTATTATTAAAAAAAAATTCTGTATTTATTAATAAAAAATTCTTCTTTAAAAAAAACCCAAAAACCGGTTTTTTCAAAAACTGGTTATTTTGAGCGGTTTTAACCGGCCAAGTTAAACCGGTGGTGAAAAAAACCGGTTTAACCGAAAACCGTTTTTTTGTTGTTTCCAATAACCGCCGTCACTAATACAAATGCTTTCTAATCAGTAGTGGTTAGTGAACTGGGAAATATAAAGTACTTTAAAGGATATTTCTCAAGAATTTAAACACATATTGCCAAATTGTGTTTTTCATCTGTTATTCTAAAAGTATCAAGTTAAAGTCAAAACAAGTTGGCAAATAGTGTAATGACATTTAATTTCGATAATCGATTTTAAAGTGAAACTGACAAAAAACAATTTCCTTTCGTCTATAATTGCTGATTATGAGCTATAAATATTATGTTTCAGATGTGGCCACCAAAAGAAATATATCGAGAAGAACATCCGATATGTGTTGGGGAAGGGGGAGGACTCTGTGATTCCTTTTTTTTTTTTTTTTTTTTTTGTCTTTACTATGGTTTTACCAAAATTCTATCAAAGTTAGCTTTCAATGAATTCATAAAAAATAATTAATATAATGATTATGAAGGTAGTTAATGCATTAATTTGAGGCAAGTAACTTTGACTAAGTCATTTTTTAGGTAAGAATTATTTAAGATATATATAGGGTGTTCACACTTATAGGGGTCCAATAGCTAATTTCTAAACCGTTAGAGATGAGATAGACACATAGTTCCAATTGGAAAAATGCTTTAAATGAAGGGAAGAATTATAATATATGTTCTTTGACTGAATAAATATATCTCTGAAAAAGTTACGAATTCTAACTTTTTATATGGTTCCCCGGTCCTATCAGTCATATTTAGTAAAATATTCTTGACATTCTAACATTTTAAACAAAAAAAGTCCCACTCTTCTGGGACTAAAACTGAGCGAGTTCTGGAGCTTCGAATTTCATGATTTTTAACCAATCAGCGACCTCGTCGAGCAAGTGCTGTTGACTGATTGGTGGATCGTCTTCAAGACGGCTATTGAAATGGTGCAAAGTGGTTGAAGTCAGCAATATTCAAAGCTCCATAACTCGGTCAGCTTTAGTCGCAAAAGAGTGGTATTTTTTTGTTTAAAATATTAGACTATCAAAAATATTTTGCTAAATATGACTGATAGTATCGGGCGACCGTATAAAAAGTTAAAATCGTAACTTTCTCAGGAATATATTTATAAACTCAAAAAACATTTATTATAATTCTTCCCTTCATTTAAAACATTTTTATAATTGGAACTATATATGTCTATCTCTAACGATTTAGAAATTAGCTATTGGACCACGATAAGTGTGATCACCCTGTATAATATAAAATATTTATACTTATATTTTGTGGTAGCCTGCATATTTTGTCCTCATGCCGAACACTGGTACAAATATTCGCTGAAACCTCAACCACAAACAAGCAACACGGTCTTTTATTTCTTCCGAAAATCTTCTACCTTTTCTAAATTTAGGGGACGAATCTCTCTTCCACGGAGGAAGAAGAGAATTTCAGTTTTCTTAGAGCGAAGGAAGATCCGTATCAGGAAATCGATCTTCCGCCAGTGCTTGACGTGCGTTAACAGATAAACAGGGAGGAAGAGAATGAAGTCGAGGATATCCATGACACAAAAAAGAATTCTTCGCTTTCTTTAACAAGCCGGAGAGAAGGCAGACAAGTAATAAGTAACTGGCTTTTACTAAGGTAGCTGCTGTTTTGGTACGGGTTTGCAGATGGGAAGCGGTTTTGGTTGGAGTAAAATTGTGCGGAGGCATGGATTGTTTGTTATCGTTGCTGAAACTGAGAAGTCGGTGGTTTTGATTTACCGAAATCGGAAAATTCTCGGTTCTTAAAAGTCACTGGGATGCCTTCTGAAATTTCCTCGAGAAAGCTTAAAAAATAAGTTATCTGAAAATTTTAAGGCGAATTCCTCAATTTCTGTGAATTTTCTGAGTGGTTATTACCTTCTGCTTTCTTGGATGCGAAATACAAGAATGGAAAATATTGTAAACGTCAAAAATTCGGAAATCTCGGGAAATAAGAGATTTCCGAGATTTTGAAGAATATTTACATTTCACGCCTTCCCGTGTCCGAAAAAGCCATGTTTGGAATTGTTTCTGTCTGTTTCTGAACACATTAACTCAAAAAGGAAGGACTTAGATGAATGAAGTTTGATAGTGGTGTTTTTACCAAAACTGTAGATCAATTTTAAATTTTTGATTAAATCCCTTTAAGGGAAAGTTGTCTATCTGTCCGTCCGTGTGCATGTGAACGCAACGAGATAAATGAATGAAGTTTTTCATTTGTTTTTTATCACCAAAATTGCAGATATGTATCAAATTTCGAACCCAATAGACTAAAGGGAAGAGATCCCAAATGGTATAGTGAATAATCAGATCTATTCACTATACCAGGGCTTCCAAGCATTTTTTCCCTCACGTACCCCTTGATTAATCTTTTTATTTTCGTGTAACCCCTGCTGTCATATCCACCACCCCACCATCCGTCTATCCAAAGAAGATTTTATCAATAATGTAAATGGCTTGTGTACGCGTAAGGGCCAAATGACTCGAAATAATAAAACTTGCATAACTTAGTTTTGATTTTATTTCATTTTTACAGTAGTATTAGTTCAACGTCATTACAAATGAAATGAGTATTGTAATGATATCGCATTAACTTGTAAGGATAGTTAAAAATTACACTTCGTAATAATCAACTATTCAATTGTATAGTTATTGAATAGTATGTATTCACTTGGGAAAACAAAATTCTGTAACATTTTTAATCCCATATATTTTCTTGTTTCCGCCATTACCAACTTTGATTTCGCGTACCCCTAACTAGTTCTTCGCGTACCCCTAACTAGTCCTTCGCGTACCCCTAACTAGTCATTCGCGTACCCCTAACTAGTCCTTCGCGTACCCCTAACTAGTCCTTCGCGTACCTCTAAATAGTCCTTTGCGTATCTCCAGGGATACGCGTACCGCAGGTTGGGAACCTCTGCACTATACAATGGAGCTGAAGAAAAAATGAGCCATATTGTGGAAATACAATTAAGTCGAGGATATAACACTTTCGTTGGTTATCAGCATGATGTAAAATAACAAGTATGAAGGTAAAAGCGAAGGATTTTCGTCGTTATATATCTGAACCTTGAAAAGGTTAAGAAAATAACAAATATTTAATACAATTCTTTTCATACTAAAAAGCGTGAACGCGCTTTATAAATTTCGCCGGACACGCGTTATAAATTAATTCGTGGCTTTGAAGAATTTTGTCTGGTCTGGAAGATACGATAGTCACAAATTCTCCTTATTGTTTTAAGTGCTTATATGCTATAAAACAGGGTGATTCAAAATAAAATCCACAAAATGAAAGGACAAATCAGGTGCGCGGAAACAAAAACAAATTGGAATATAGAGTCGCAGAAGGTTTCTAAATGTATTTTAAGGCAGTACATAATACCCGGGCGATAAGCAATATTTATTCAACCAAATTTTATTTACTGTTTGTTTCTGCCCAAATTATACATGTGAAACAATAAGTCTAATAAAGCGAATTAAAATTTTCGTCATAAATCTAGAAACACGTGAAACAACCACGGTGCATAGAATGAAGCAAACTCTCAAAATTTCCAAGCATATCTCTAATACAGGGTGCCCACTAAAGTCCCTTACCACCCTTTTAACTGCCGAATGGCTGCAGCTATCTTCATAAGAGTGGTGTCTAGGCATGGTAAAGTGACTATGCGCTACTGGATGAAACCACTTACATCGCCACCTGGTGGAGAACGGTGGAGTTAGCGTTATTATCTCTAAACCGATACGAGATAGAGGAAAAAAGTGAATCACAAAGTTGTGGAGAATCATCGATTTAGTACAAAAAGACACCTTGTGGACGTAAATGCTTAGAACTGAACGCTTAAAACACGTATTTGTTTGTTCGCGATTTCCTACACTGACACGTGACAAACCATTCTTAGAAATAAAAAAACAACTAGTTATCACAAGATACCTTTATTTTCGATGTTCAAACTTCTCTCCGCCAGATACAATGCAGGTTGTCCGAAGGATAATCTTTCATCTTTTCATTCAAGTTTCGTGACGTCACAGTTTCGGAAGCTGCAAACAAACAAATGTGCATTTTAAGCGTTCTGTTTTTAGCATTCTTGACCATAAAGTGTCTTTTTGTACTAAGTCGATGATGCTCTACTTCTTCGTAATTCACTTTTTTCCTCTATCTCGCACCGTTCTTCTAAGCCTTTACGTCCAAAAGGTGTCTTTTTGTGCTAAATAAATGATGCTCTACAATTTTGTGATTCACTTTTTTCCTCTATCTCGTACCGTTTTAGAGATAATAACGCCAACTCAACCGTTTTCCACCAGGTGGCGCTGTAAGCGGTTTCATCCAGTAGTGCATAGCCACTTTACCCTGCCTAGACACCACTTTTATGAAGATAGCTGCAGCCTGCATGTTTTACATAACAAATAGCTTGTGCAATCCAAAATTCGCATATCAGTTTGATTTGTTTCCATACACCTGATTTGCCCTTTCATTTTTCCGGCGTTAATTTGAATCCCCCTGTAAATATGTCCATTGATTAAACTAAAGTGTCTATTTAGTGACTGGAAAAGTTGTAAATTGAAATTCTGAACTGTATAAATCACGCCTCTTCTCTGCCAGTTTCAACGTTTGCTTAGTTTTCTTCTATAGAGAGACTGAGAAACCGTACAAAGTTTCAAATCGGCAATCCAAACATGGAAATTCAGCTTACGTACCAAGGAAATGAATTCTTCCTAATTAAATACGAAACAACGCTAAAAGAACCAGTATTTACTTTAATTGGTGTTTCCTGTGAAAGGAATCATTCTGAGATAAATTTTCATCGCTTTGAATCAAGAAATCGAAATCGAATCCGCTGGAAGAAGTAATGGATTAGTCATCCATTAATGAAGAAGTTGAATTCATTTTCAGATTGCAAAATAAATAGGCTTCTGATTGTTAAGAAGTATTCTGATGAAAAGCTATTCAAGCCATGGATTTTGAGCACTCGGAAATACTTCCTGGACGATGCAGTTCTTTTACTATTTTGACTCGAGATTTACGATACGTTAATACCAGCAATGTTTTAGGCTTTATCATGTGTTCCTAGAATACTAACAATTTTAATTTAAGCTACCTAATTTTACTGTTTTAGTTATAACAAAAATGAGATGAAAAATTGATATATGCATTACTCGATCGATGGGGCAAATTTCGATACCGATTGCTGTTTTCTGAAATTTTTCGATAAAAACTAATATATATGATATTTTAATTTTCTTAAATCATTTTTAGCGACATTTCATCTTTAATTACTTCTACTTCCATCGTAATAATCGCACTACAACTTTCATTTCGAGTCACGAGTCTTTCCGGGGAAATTCCCTTCTCTGGGTACTTAAACTTTCTGCGCATTCATATCTGCCCTTTCTGACTCCAACATGTACACAAACAACAACAGCGCTCCGCTTCGCGGGTTAACTCTTTAATTCTGGTATGGATAATAGCAAATTATGATTATTTTACCTACTGAAAACTAACCTAAATTATCCTCAATGATGACATAAAAAAGATTGAACCAAATATTGTCTTTCCCTGCCACTAATTTATTTTGCTTGACAAATAAGATTATTTCTTCATTTCAAATTGGCTCACAACTTGATGTTATTTACACCGACTTTTCGAAGGCCTTTGACTCTATCGATTTTGGCATTCTTTTGAATAAGTTGCATGGTCTTGGTTTCCATGTTAACCTCACGGATTGGCTTCATTCTTATTTATGTAATAGGTCACTCTATGTTTATTTTAATAATGCTGTTTCACGTGAGTTCTCGGGTACTTCCGGTGTCCCACAGGGCTCTAATCTTGGACCTCTGCTTTTTATTTTATTTATTAATGACCTTACTAGTGTTTTTAAGTACTCTGAGTGTCTTTTATTTGCTGACGACTTGAAATTGTTTAGTTCAATGAATTCCAATCTAGATGCTGTCCTTCTGCAGAGTGACCTTGATTGTCTTTTTAAGTGGTGCACAGTCAACAAGTTACATCTGAACATTGAAAAATGTAGTATTCTTAGTTATACTAGAAAATCTCAGCCTTGAATCATGTTTATAAAATTAATGATCTTGTTTTATCACGCTCTGATTCAGTCACGGATCTAGGTATCATCTTTGACACTAAACTTGATTTTTCTCAACACATTAATTCCATGGTCTCTAAGGCATATCGTAGACTTGGAATTCTTAAACGCAAAACTAAGGAATTTTCGAGTGAAATTGCCCTGAAGGTTTTATACTACGCTCATGTACGATCCAGTCTGGAATATTGTAGTATCATTTGGGATCCCATTTACCGTAATAAAATTGAAATTATTGAACGAATTCAAAACAACTTCTTGCGATATTTGCTTTACAAGAAAAATGGAATTTACTTGCAAGATGTATCTTCTTCCTATCTACGTGATATGTTTAATATACCTAGTTTGTGTTCCAGACGAGATGTTTCTTGTGTTCTTTACTTCTACAAGGTAATAAATGGTTCGATCGATTGTACTGATATACTGAGCGCTATAAATTTCGCTGTGCCTGCCAGATCTTTGAGGAACCAGGGTTCGTTTCCTAATGTGTATTCTAGATTTAAGTATATTGACAGGTTCTCGTTGTATAAATTTTATAAGACTTTTAACAAGATCTCTGGTGAACTGGACATTTATCATATGTCTCCTACTGTTTTTAAATCGAATTGTTTTCAACTTTTATATACATGACCTGATTTCTTTTTCTTTTCTTACACTTGACTATACATATTAGGATTTTTATGCGTTGATCTAGTGTTTGTGTGTGTTTGAATTTTTGACCCTTGCTTTTTTAATGTTTTTTTTATTTCGTGTTCTACATTTTTAAAAAAAAATATTGTGTGATTTTTTTTCCATAATTCTATTTTGACGGTGTGCGGCATGGACTTTTGGGGCCTCGGTGTGTTTTTGGTGCTTTTGTAATTGCATGTTTTCATTTTAAAACATTTATGTGTTTACATTTTTATAATTGATGAGGTTTTGAGCTTGGAACTGTTGTATTCTCTGCAGTTACTTTTTTTTTTGTGTGTGTTTTTTAATTCACTTTGTGACTTGTGATTTTGTATGCTTTTATCATGCACTCTGTAAATGGAGTCATCTCTGTAGTGTGCTTTCTTTGAATAAATAAATAAATAAATAAAATGGATTACACTTCACCTTTAAAGCCTGATTTTACATACATTATCTCAAATTTACGGTATTCGTAACAAATGAATTATACAAAATTTTGATTCATACTGAGATAAACAGAAAATTCCCAGAAGAGGAAAGTCATAGAAATGAAAATTTATAATCACTTTGTGGTTTATGGAAACATAATTCAACTTCAGATTACATGTGAATTATATGCCTATGAAATCAAACGAAAACAAAATTAGTTTAGTTGTATTAACATCCATTTTGAAGCGACAAGAAGGATATTAATGGATTTGGCCTCTCAATTTTGAATCGTGGTCAGGTGACGAGGGTGACACCTGAACTGGTATCCCCTCTCCAAACTCTCGAACCACACAAGAGGCAGGAAGTTTGACACTTCTACGTCTGATTTAATGCGCATCAGGTACACATACATGGCGGATCTTTGATGAAGTCGGTTTCCTCCGGTTCTGAAACCGAGACCTAACCACGAGACCACCGTGGCCTTTAAAAATGTACCAAATTATTACATTTAGATTAAAAATAATCTCTTCTATGCATAATGTCCAATAAAAACATTGCAATTCTAGAAACTATCCTCCTTTATTATGAAGCAAAGTCAATCTGATCACCCCCCAAAATTTTCCCGCCATTCCACATTTTACTCAGCCTCATTTTTATTCATGCATCTACTGACGGCACTATTTCTCTGACATCTACGTCTTGATGCAACCTCTTTACATCATACGTGCACATACCTCCTTCCATAAGTACACCCACTTTTTCGATTCCCAAACTCGGTGGACCTCACTAAGGGGGTGGACTTCTCTATTGACCATCGAAATCGTTTGCTGTCTGGTAGACAAGGGAGGGAAATCATTGGGTGGGAAAATACACCCAGCAAGCTTATGAATATCATTGGGCATTCTATGCAACCGAGCAGACGAAGCCCAATCTATTCATCAATGATTGATTCTCCAATTCTCACACAATTGGAATTCGAATCAGGACTGGTCCAACCCACCTGCTCCTTTCGCACGCTGACCCTCGCATGGAACGTGACCCCCATTCGTGCCGAGGGGAAATGGAATTGTGAATAACTGGCTTTCCAGTCCAAGTGTTTTTTTGAGGGGAGAGCATAGCAGGGACTTGATTTTGTATGCATAGCTTTCTATATTCTGTCTTTTGGGCATATTTTGTCTTTATAGTGCAGGAAAAATATAAGCGTAATATATTGGTCCTAAAACAAGTTTTCTCGCATTAACGACTATAAAAGCGGCAGTTTTAACCTTTACCATACCGGCTGTGCAAACGTCAAGCCACCAGATATTTTTCTTTCTCGTGTTATAAGTATACAAAGAGAAAGTATTGTAATCATCAAAAACGTGACTTCCAGATTTTGATAAATCTCCCCTCTTCGTTATTCCTGTTGAGTCCGAAGAAACTATTTTGGGAATTATGTTCTTCTGTCGGTGAGCAAGATAAATCAAAAATAGTACGATCTAGTCATATGAAATTATTGAAATTTTGAAATATATGAACTTTGGTATTATGGCCTTAAACTGTAGGTTTCTACGAGAATTTGGACGGAATCCTTCATTGGGAAGTTGGTCTATCTGTTCATTCTTGTTCTTCTGAACACGATAACTCAAAAACGCAATGAATTAGACGGATGAAATTTATCATATTGTTATATCACTTGAATCGTAGATTTACATCAAATTATGGACCTGTCTACCCATAATCTGTCAAGGTAAGCTGTCTGTCTGTCTACCCATATTGTGTGAGCACGATAACTCAAACACGCGACGAGTTAGATAAATGAAATTTGCAGTTATATGGATTTGATACCAAAATAGTAACTCTGTTTAACATTTTGAACGCAGTTGTTAAAAAATACATCTAAAATGCATTGTTGGTTCCCTTTACAATATTGTGACAAAATTGTCTTGTGGGTTAAAGATCTTTATTTTACAAATATTCTAGGGGGAAAAAACGTAGCACAAGTATTAAAACAGCACTAGTAAAAATTCACAACAGAGATTATCATTAAATCTCAACACAACGCTCAAAGGCTTCTTGTTATCTCACCAGCTTGCTTGCTGATCAAAATCCAACTGACTCTTCTTGGCTTGAGAGCTTGCTTTTATACTTTTTCAACAGGAAGTGACGTATTCTCCAGAAACTTCCTGAAGCCGGTAGAAATAGGTTAAAAGTTCGAGGTCCTTCTAGAAAATTCCTTTTGCAGCCAAAGTCGCCAAATTTTTCGCCAAGTTTATCGCCCAAATCGCCAAGTTTAGCATCTCAAGGAAAGGACTTTATAGTTTTGTAACAATATGATGAAGGGGAACACATATACGCCATATTGTGGAGGAATACGAGAAAGTTGAAAAGAAACTACTGACTGGTTTTTCTCTGCATTCTGGCTGCTCCAACAGACGAACCACTGAGTTATTATATTTTCACTCCCCACGCGTAGCTAATTTGTTTTGTCTCTAATCATTCTGTAGACAATTTTACTACCCTCTTCTACTGGACTACGTATGTATGATAACTAATGAGGTTAAACTAGTATTAGGCAACCATAAACTTACTCCGCCCAGCCTAGGCATGCGGATAACCTGAATCAACCGGCCGCCACGACAATTAATAGGCCACTGTGAACCTCGCATGATAGCCCTTATTACGAGCGGATCATGCGACGACCCCTCAGACAGAGGTTCGACCCGTCATCGGCGGGAGGTAATTCAACCCCCCACCATTGCTGCATCCCACCGGGAATCGAGACTCTGCTTACTTATACGACAGGTTTTCATCCCCATATTTGAGGTACCCTTTAAGGCACCTCTAGATTTATGTACGTCCTCAGGCGATCTACAGCAAGGGAGTAAAACTCAAATGCTAGCACAGTCCAAATAAATAAAGTCTAAGTATATGTGAACCGCATAAAACAAAAGT
>BGPR01025369.1:0-22386 GCA_013235015.1 Araneus ventricosus
TCGACGCTGGTTGAGTTACGTATTTGTTTCATTTTAGTATTCTTGCTTTTCAGTGTTTGTTGCTGGACGGAAAAATACCACATAAATTCCTTCTTTTTCTTACAAGTCTCTCCTTCAGTGGAACAGGACTTGGAACTTTGAATGATCTTACACTGATTAGAATCAGTACAAATTTGTTAAAATTAAATAGAAACATCATGGTTATTACACTAACGTCACTGGATATCTACCAGAGCCAGTTTACACTTTTGCTCTAGACCAAAGCCTGCAGGCACCCCCCCTCTCAAAAAAGAATGAATACTATGTTTTCAATTTATTAATAATTTATTTTGAAACATATAAGCTCAAAATACAAACTTTATAATCTTTCAGACACATTAAATTTTAAAATCAAAATCACACCAATTTATGAATAATATACATATGCAAAATACTTCCATAGAATGAAAAATAGTCTGAAAAATCACAGAGTTCCTCCTATATACATTTGATAAAATGAATGGAAGCAGTTGGCAAGTAGGACGGAACCTATTAAATCTATTTTATTACAAACAAAGGGTGCAGGGCAAAGGTTCTGAAGACAAAAAAAATGTCTCCTTCTATATATTTAGTGCCAGCAGTTAAATTTAAAACATAATTTTACTAGCCTTTTCAAAATAATAACGAATTTTTAAAATATTTGATTGCTATTTCTTCTGCATATACACTCCCTATCATTATACCCTAGGCCCATTACAAGGTTGGCTATATCAGAAAAATTAGCCCAGGATGTTCTTTATAATTAAAACGTATACGAATAGATAAGTAAATTCTGCATAATGTTTATGTCCAAAAAGAAAACATATTTAACATCCGTAAAACATTGGAAATGAAATAATAAAGGTTTTGATTTAGTTACAACAATGAAGCATTATTCAAATTATGTTTAAGATTGAAATGATGATAAAATTTAAAGAAATTGGTGGGAAAATTAAATTGGTATCGATATAATTGCTTGCTCTTTAGGATGTGATTATTTTTAATAAGAAATATTCTACTTAGAATTATATTATTTTACTATTCATATTTACTTTTTATATATAACTCCATACTTGTACATTCATATTTATTTTATGACATATCTATTACGATAAAAAAATATGGTGGGAATGCAGATCATGCACTTTTTTTGGCTCTATATTAAGAATATTCTCTGACGTATCTCGATACAGGAAGAAAAATTTCTTTAATGTTTTTTTTGTTGCAAAGGGAGAAATATTAATTTTAATTAACGTTTTAAATATTATATTAATTACTTCCTACCCATGAACGTTGCGTTTAACTCTTGCAGGAAAAATTACCTTCATTACTTAGTGAATTGTTTCCAGATCGATGGAAAGAACTATTTATCAAAACTACATCTACTAATGAACTTCTGTCGTTTGAAAATAGTACGAGGAAATATAGAGGCGAGATAATTACAAACGGGCAAGAACTAATATACCTAACACACAGCAAACGTTGTTTTTTTCTTTAATTCTCAACCTACCATTTCAATGACAAACAAAACTTTATATAAATATATATTTAAAATATTTAAGGTAAAAAAATCTGCCAGGTCCATGGCCCTCAACCCTCGACCGATTTTTTGATAATTTTGTATTTCATATGAAAGCTTATGACGTCTGGAAAATAAGTCATAAAGGTCGACTACCCCATTTCAGACAGAAATCAGAAAAAAGTCTTTTGCTAACATTCTCTATAGGGAAAAAATTTGGGCAACTCTGCTTAGCATTACCAGACAGTTTCTGACAGATTGTTTTTTAATTGAAAGGTTTTGACATCTAGATATAATGTGATGGATCTACTATTTATCATTTTTTAGGCAAATAGAAAAACACTTCTCCATTTCTCATATGTTTTTTCCAGTTCCGTTCAAAGCAGGAGTTAGTAGGGGGGCACACGACAACACTGATGACATATCTAGAGCGATCCTTAAGTTTCATGAAATAAAATTGTCAAGGAAATAAAATAAAGATGGTTGAGGCTGTGAGGAATCTCGAGATTTTACCCTATTATTTCTAAATATATAAATTTAAAAAGGTTCCATCTAATGGCGTATCAAAATATTTATGAAATACCTATTGGTGGTGGAAACTGTTTAGTTAGGGGCAATTTCATTCTTTGGATATAGAAGACTTTTCTTGCAATTCCACAATTTTGCTTACTAGATAAGTTTATTGAAAGATTTACAGTTGCAAAGAATCTGTTGTCTACAAAGTATGTAGAATCCTATTGGTTTTATTGTCTATTCTGATCTTTATGCTGAACAGAAAAAATAGTAGTTTGGGGAGCTCAGAGCAGCAGGTTGGCAGGGGTGGTGCTTTAGGCAAGGAGTGGGTGTGGCATGGAGCCGCCAGGGGGGGGCAGGCGGCGAGGCAGCTGGGTGCATTGCTTTGCAAATATGGTGAACAATATGGTGAGGGAATTTTTTAGAAAACTGGATATATTTAAGATTCTATCTCTTATTATTTTTTAAATAATATATCCCATTATTTTAAAAAAATAATTTAAATCTTTATTTTTTCTTTATTTGCTGACAAGACTATGACAAATTTAGACTTTTCTTTGCCGAATAAGATAAGGTGTTTTGGCTCAAACATCAAATTCTTTTATCATAGCGATGTCTCCCGCAGGTAACTGGGTTTAGTTTAAGGGTTTGCCTGTGCTAGATTGTATTCTCTGGGGCTTTCTCAGCGACCAGGTTTAGGATGCAACAGGTTATAGAATTTATTATAAAATATGAAGATTCCCAGCTTCCAGACAGGTTCTGGAGCTTCAATAAAATTCAGTTTAGCAGATAGGTTGGTACAAAAAACTTATAAAATGCAATATAAGTTAAACCAGTTAATATTCAGGATTCTGTTTGGACACAAGTTTTTCCCTTTCGTATTTGATTATCCCTTAAACTTTGTACTATTTTTCAGTTGGTTTCCAAGCTGCATAAAAGTTTCTCATTAAGCATCGACTATTAATGCTCAGCAGGTCCAGAGTTCTCTTTCAGGTTTCTGCACCTGTGATGCACCATATAAAATCTTATAACAAATACCATCAACTCAACAGCTTAATTCTTGTGTGCAATCTAAATTGAGTATTATACACTTGAAACTTCCTTCAAAATTTGATTATAGATTTTGGATCAATGCTTCCGATTAGATGGATCCAAGTATATTTCATTTGGGGTTTCACCTGTAATGCACTATACCAAATCTTACCTTAAATGCAATAAACCCGAACTTGACTTAGAAGATGCAGTCTAAGTGAAATTATTATATTCACTTTGCTTCCTTTAAAATTTTCTCGATTTGGATGCAGTAGCCTATAATTTCATTTTGTCGTTTTCTCTCAGTAATGCGTCTACAATTTCATGAACGTTGCTCTTCGATGAATTCAGCACCAACGTACAAAATTTGCCAATAATTGCCATTAACTTTAAAATTTTCCCACTGTTTTTTTTTTGTCGTATAGTACGTCTGTTTCCTCATTTTTTTTTTCTTTTTTGGAAATACAACCACATGTATAAACAGGCTTGCTCTCTCAATATCCAGCGACTGGTTTTCTGATTTCTAATTTACGGTCCGTCTCAATCTTATTTTTTTTACTGAACTTCCACGTAATACCAGTGTAAAACTTTCCTTATGATTTGAGTTTTCTCAGCAATATGCTTCAGTATTTGTATGTTTACAATCATAAATCTCGATACTTGGTCTCAGTAGGGATGGCGGTTATTACCTTCGGACCACTTGGTTCTTTCGTCTCCAGTTTTCCTAGCAGTTCGTCACTCAAAATAACAGAAGGTTTTAGAAAAACCAGTTTTAAAAACAACGTTTGTGGACAGATTTTTGATTTAATAATATATCGTAAGTATACAACAATTAATTAATGTAATAAGTAATGAGATATAAGTAAATAAGTAATTAGTACGTAAATTGGCATATTATTGATGTGCAATAAGTAAATATTATAGACAAAATTTTTTTGGCCAACATTTGTTTTAAAAAGTGAATTTGTTGGCCAATGTATGTTAATCACCATTCCTCTAATATTATTCCATCATTCAACCTCATAGTATTTGACATCTATTAATATCATTCACTATCTGATAGATAAGACAAAATGCACTATCACATAAAACAGTATAAATAATATAATATCTTCAATTAAATATAATAACAAATATCTCAGGAAGCGAACAGTTGACTTTAAATTGAGAAACTTTATAACTTGGTAAATTTTGAACCTTCCCGAGGAGGGCCTAGAATGAGACACCTATCTTTTCCGACAGGTTTTCCTCTGTTTGGATTTAAAAAAAAAAGCTGCCTGTTTTTGGCAGGGCCCATAGCCCGAAAAAAAAACTTTGTCAATCCAAAGAGAACAGAAAAAAACCGCTTTTCAGTTTAAACTGGTAGTTTCCATCCCTAATGCTAAGGACATTTGTACAAATCAAAAAACTGTAGCAAAACAATGCATTCTGAGACATTGGTTCGAGGACAATAACTTATTATCTTGCGTTCTAAAAAATTTTCTTAAAAAATTAAGCCACCTTCAACTTATGTTTCATAAATTTTCTAGGTTTAATATTTTCTTTTTCATGAATTTCTTTGTTTTTTTTTTCTACTATCTTTACTTTCTTCCTTCTCAACAAACCTAATATTAACAGTTATTTTAGCGAAATAAATAGTACCACTCTTTTATAGGTTATAACGTTATCTAATTTTAAATTTGATATTTATCTTACAATAACTATCAGAAAAAAGATAATTTTAAATTAAGTTTTTTGCGATTACAAGGCGTGACTCTCAGAATGTCCAAAAGAATAATTCTGATTATTTGCAGGTTTAATAGTTTCCGGTAATTTTTTCAGAGCTATCAATTTTGACAAATTTTTCATTTTTCAGAAAAACATTTATCTCAGTGGACAAATAAATATCAAAGGAATAAGGAGATAAAACAAAGACTGTTTTAGAATCTTAAAGGATGGCTTTATTTTTGGCCCATAAAGGTTCTTAGCGAATTTTGCTAAAAATCGCTTTTTCAACTAGTCGGATACATACAAAATCAACATTTACTTTAGATCGCAGACATCGCAAACTAATCTACTGTTTCGTGAAAAATTAAAAAAGCAGTTCCTTACATTCAATAGGCCAGCAGAAGCCGTCTCCCTTTAATAACAGAAAGCGCGGGAAGTTTTTTTTTTTTTAGTTAATTTTGCAATTGTGCTAGATCACTGCGTACTCGCGGGGTGCAGTTTAGTCCATTTCGAATGATGCAAAGAAAACCCATTTTCCGGTTTTGAGATTTAACACAAGCGACTAAATCTTTAACTGTATTAATAAACGATTTTGCCCAATTAATCTTGTTAACAATAAGTTTGGTCAATGAGATCACATAATCATCATAATTCAATCAATTATTAACATTATCTCACATAATAACCGGTTAATGTTCAGTAGATTCTCATATTCTAACACAGTATTATTTGGATTCATGCCATAATGCGGTTGTAGCGCCAATAACATTCATCCATTAACCGAACATATATACTAACATATTGACTGTAAGGAAATATGAATGTACTTCAATATCTGGTGGATTGTTAGTCACTGGAAATAAACGGTACTGGAACTCTAATCAGATGACAAAAATCCTTTTTTTCAATTTTTTTCTATTGTTATTTCTCGTGAAAAAAGTGAAAACAGCGTTTAATACTCCTTACCTAGTGTTACCATTGGGGTTTCTGCAAAAGATGTTACAGGAAAATTATATTTACAGAAAGAAAGAAGACGAATATGAAGAGAAAGATGGTTTGTAATGTAAAAAATAAAAAAATCTTTTAGATAGTATGAGAATATTTATAAGTTAGTTTAACTGAGAAGTTAATTCTAATTTTTCCTTAAAGGTCAAAACTTTTCAACCGTGGTAGCGACGATTAAAATCTGAAAATTTACAGTAATATCTTTTTTTATATAGTAAATCAAATATTAGAGTGCCCCGTTGAAAATTTTTTCAGGGTATCCTCATAAACTTTTAATCTCCATGTTTTAAACCCTCAGGTCAGAGAAAACTGCTTTTAGATTATTGGCCTATCAATAAATACACACTGTAAAACTTTAATTTTACAAATTTGGGGCACATCAATGCTTTCCTTTAAAATGCTTTGCATTGAATGACATACCGTTTCATTCCATTGGCTAGCTATACCTGAATTTTTTTTGAAACCAGGCTCTCTGCCGTGCCTCGTTTCCTTTCTATCGTCTCCCATTATTTCCTTTCAGGAGATATTCAGGAATAAAAAGTTATTACCAGTGGCGGACTGGGTCTAAAAATAGTGGTTGCCATGAATAAAGGGGCCCCTATTATATCTAGCATGCCATCTTACAAATATTTTTAAATTTTATTTATTACAAATATAATAAATTAATATTAGTAAGTTATTAAAATCTATTCCTAATCTAAAAGTCTGTTATATATATTAGTAATTACAATATACTTGTATTATACGTGTGGTTGGAAGTAAGAAATACCATCTATAAATACAATTTTACAATAGAAAATTAAATAATTTTGAAGGTTGTATAGCATACTGTAATTTTGGAACTGTACTGCAATTTTGAGAATTTTTTAACCAAACTGAAAATAAGTGCAAACTATTTACCAATTCCGACTTTTTTAAAGAATATTTCTTATTGTCAAATGTTAACATCTCAAAAGTGTATTACATGTTGTCCACTTCATTAAGTGGCAAACCAGTTCACGATGACTGTGCGAATCTGTCAATAATTACTCTGCATTCAAATCATCTACCTTCCTTTTCAATAGATTCCAGGTTCTCCTCGGTTAATGCATTTCTTCTAGTTTAGGTTCAGTTATATTAACGTCCCGTTTTGAAGCAACACGAGGGCTATTTTAGGACTGACCTCATAATTTTCAACCGCGGTCAGATGAGGAGGACAACACCCTGATCTGGCACTCCCTTCCTCCAAACTTCCGCACCACACCAGCGGTAGGACGTTTGACCCACTCCGTACGATTTAATGTTTATCAGACCCATATACACAGTGAATCTTCAGTGTAACTTCGAACCCTCCAGCCCCGAAGCTGAAACCTTACTACAAGGCCACTGCGGCCCCAAGTCTTCCTTGGAGTTAATGTCCAAAGAAACCAATATTTACTTATCATAACTTTAACAGTGGCAAGAACACGTGAATGAAGGATTTAATGAAACAGTAAATTGGTTTGAATTTAATTTTATGACAATAGAAAACCTTGTTACAAATTGAGTTTAAAATTAATTTTGAAATTTTAATTATAATTAAAGAAAAAATTGTACCGCAATGAAATCTGTATCATTAAAAAGGCAATTTTTTGCTCTTTAAGATGGTGTAAAAAATAATTTTCGTGCGATAAATATTTCGGAAGTTATTGGCAAGACCTTACCACTAGGCCACCGTGGTCTCACAATGAATTTCTTAATAAGGTCTTTATGATCTTAAGGTCTTTCACTAATACCACTACATCATTCATCCCAGAAAAATGGAACATTTTCAAAGATGTTCTTTGGTCCTCAAATTACGTGATATTCTCCCCTCACCCCCGCCCACCCTTGTTACAGTTTTAGAGGCCCGAAGACTTTTTTTCCTTTAGAAAATAGATGAGTTTCTTCGTCAGTCAGTTTTACGCAAAATGCGCAAACAACAACAAAATACAAGTTGTTTAGCCACTTATAAGGGTCGCACCCTTCTTTCGCAGAGGGGTTATCTCCTCCTTCTTGCCGGGGCCTCGCAGAAGAATAAAAATCTTGTGTTTATTGCTTCCCAACCTTGTACAGAAAAAATTGTTGCTCATAAAAGGCGTAATATATTTTCTACTAGAAAAAAAAAGTTCTTCTCTTTCTCTCTCTTTTACACACAATCCTGGGGCCCCATATTGACTTAATAAGGGGGCCCACTTTCCATCAGGCCAGTCCGCCACTGGTTATCACAGAGGGCTAAATCTGGTGAGGAAGAAGAGTGATCTAGAATAATGATCGAATTACAGCCCGAATCTTATGGATAATGACTTCAGGATTTTGGGTCGATTTTTTAATATAATTTTTCCAACTCCAAATGATTTGTTACAATCATGTTTTTTTACATGGACGATTTCCCAAATTCAGTTTATTAGTAATCATATGGACAGTGAATCGGCGATAAGAAAGCACAAGAAACCGCCGCACACTTTCGATGTTTTTATCAACACATAAAGTCGACGGTCGTCCTGCCCTTGCAAACTTCATAATCCTCATTGAAATGCTCTTGATCCACTTGAAATGCTGTTTTCGTCAAGGTGTTATCTCCATAATCAGCCCGCAACATCTCATAAATTTCTTAAGTTTTTTTCAAAAAGTTTTATCAAAGAAATGATGTCGAGTCTTTGTATCTGGAGCAAGGGAGAAAAAACAACGTCCACAAAAAGAGATTATGGCCTTAGCTGTACGTTTGAACCGATGGTCAAACAGTAACTGAAACGCCAATTGATTCCCATCAACAGCGCACATAGGCAAAAATCATCGCAAAGCCACCATGGGGCCTTAGTTCACGTATGTATTAAATAGACTACGTATGTTTCTCTGCCTGTGAACACTATAACTCAAAAATGAATCAAGCAACTGGAATTAAATTTGGTATATAGTCTTTGATCCGAATTGACGATTTGCAATAAGTTTTAAACGACATCCGTCACCCAGAAGTCTGTGTATACGGGTGCATGTAAAGACGATAAATCCAAAAACTCAATGAGCTATAAGAATGAAATTTGACTTGTAGTCTTTATATCCAAAATATGGATCTGTATAAAATCTTTAACCAAATCCCACAACAGGCTGGCTGCCAGTCTAATCGTTTGTGATTTTTTTCATCAAGATTATAAAAAAGCCAAATTTTGGACAAGATCCGTCAACCGGTAAACTGTCTGCTTGTTCATAGTATGCGAACGCGATCACTCGAAAATGCAAGGTACTAGATGAATGAAATTCGGCATATAGTCTGAACTCCAAAATTGAAGTAATGTGCACAATCAGTCAAACAGAAGAGATTTTAAATGCATACTCGATCCTCTTCACTCTCGGGCGAAACTTGACACAATACGAGCCATATTGTAGAAGTGTATGAGAAAGTCAAGGTAGAATGCTCCCGTCGGTTGTTTGTGGCAAAATCATTTCTTCATAAAGGAGTAAGCATTAACACTTTGAAAGCGGGAAACGTAAAAATACGTTTTTCTCGAATTGACCAACATCAAAATTTTAATTCAAAAATTTGATTTGAGCACTAGTTTAGATAAGTTGGGCATGCTAATAGATATCTTCAGAATACTTCACTTTTTTTTCTTTTAAAGAATATACATCGTCTAGAGCAAGCACAGCTATGGTTTGTCTTTTAATTGGAGCTTGCATCTAATTCGTATCCCCACACACAATGTGTTAATAAAGAAATATGCATTACACTAGAAAAGAGGATACTTCAGATGGGAGAGACAGGAGGGGGGGTCTGTGTGTTAAGGTTGAAACACCAATAATGACAATTCAAAACTCACTCTTTTAACCGAATAATTAACAAAGAAACTTAACTCATTCAGCATTTTCAGTCACTATTCAGATGCATACACTTCTCGATGTGATCAAATACTTTTGCAACGAAGAGTTCCTTTATTAATACACGTTATTTTAAATATATAGATAACGTAGACCACAATACTCTTTCTATACAACATTTAATAGCAGAGTGCAAACATCTTGAATCGTTCCTGTCATTTTTGGTAATTGATACAAAAATATTGCTAGATTTAGAGACTCTTGAAAAGGCTACTACATAAAATTATGCGATTCATTATATGTTAGCTTTGTAAAATAGAAATAAAACAAAACTGAGGTAGTGCTGGGCTTCCTTGTTGTCTATGGTATTTATGAAAATGACTACGGGAATGTTTTCATGGAAAACAGTAGATTTTATTATTTATTTATACCATTTTCAAAATACTATAAATTTATAGCTAGTCTGTAGCTTCATCATAACATCTATGATGTTTAATTTTTATAGTGTACTTGAATTTTAAACAAACAATGAGTATGCTATGTCAGAAGTCGGTAAGAAATCCTACCCACCGATGCCTTATTTTTGGTGCAGGCTTTGTATTAGTTGAGAAAACAGGAAGATGAAAACAGAAATAATATATAGGATAAAAAGTCTGTTTATAACAGATTGGCGTTGGCTCAATTTTGCATAGCAAATGACACACACACTTAGGTATAGTTTGCAATAATGAACCACGACTGATGATAGTTGCTTCCTTGATTGCATGACTACATGTAGTTAACATTAAATAAAACGTCTTCCTATATCATTATATAACAAAGCTTAGAATCATCAAGTTCTAATTAATTTTCAAAATGAGAGAACTCGTACAGCAATCACAGAACTTGTAAAGGGAACAAATTCGTCCATCAGTAAAATAACAATCTTTACTAATAAGGAGGATTTTTTGAATCAAAGAATGCTTTTCATCAAAAAGAGTTTTCACCAATAAAGTTTATAAGTTATTAGCATCAGAAATAGACAGCATAAACACACACATTTTTTGAAACACAATTCGTGGAATTTTTAAGCACAGCATTTTGATACAAATTTTAATTTTGCTGAAAATCACTACATTCCCAGAATATTCACCAAACCAATCATCCTATATTACATAAAATAGTCAATTTTTATAAATAGTAAAGCCTCAAGATGGAAGATTAGCTATAAAATTGTGTTACGAACAATATTCAAAACATACTGCACTTGAAATTGTGATGTATCATGTAAATATAAATTATTTAATGTATATATATTATTAGTAAAAACTCATTACAGCTTCATATAAAGAGGGTGGGAAAAAAACTGAAAAACCACTGCATTAGCATTTATAGTAATATTCGGGTTAGTAAAATTGGGCATGGAAATAGTTTCAATATAATATATTTGAGATATAGGAAAATTACAGAAAAAATTCTACAGTTGAATTTTTCCAAAATTAATCATTGCATCATCAGTAGTATGGTGTTAAATGGATAGGATCTGGTTCAAATTTGCAGAGCAAATTGCACACATTTAAGTACAATTTGAAACAATGATCCCAAAATTATGCGTCAGTTCTTTATTGCATAATTGTTCTCACTTCTCTTTTTAACCAACAATTAAATTTAGGTCATAAGTTCCATATTTCAATTTCTTAACAGTATTGCATGTATAACAACTTCACAAACAACTCAATTCAGCAACAGGATATGATTTATTCACTTAATCTGGCTTAAAAAAAGCAACCTACAAGAATTCCTATATTACTGTCAGATAATGTATTAAGACAATGTTATATTAAAAATGCTGAGAAATCTACACATCAGCCAATAAAATTAAAATACCATCATATTTATAATATCAAAAGTACATTTTGTATACTTTCAATTGTGTAAACAATGACTCCAGAATATAAAACATAGAAAAATTTGAGGACCTAAAAAGAGATTTCTCAATTATCCATGAGTTAATTTTTAAAAATTTTTATTAATAATTTTGCACCATTGATGAACAAATTCATATAAAGCATTATCATTTATTTGAAGAGAAAATTTTATTGTGTCCAGAAATAATATTGAATGCCATACAGATACAAAATAAAGTTTTATTTACATTTTATTTACAATAATATTTAATATTTTTCTGTCAATCAGTATCTTTAATCTCATCCTTGATACCTGAAAAGAAAGAAATTTTGTTTATAATTTAAATGAAAATCACAAAATAAAATGAATATTTTTTTAGAAAGATTTGTAAAACTTATTAAAATGAAATTATTATAGAAATAACTTATAAATAAATACCCACATTTATTAGGTATCTTACTGATAAGACAAATGTCATATTTTAATATTTATCTCATAGTACTAATCTTTTCCAACTAAACTGGTATTTCTGGAACTTTATCAGACACAACTCCATTTATATTTTTTTTTCATACAAAGTACACAAAAAGAAAATATTGCAATCATAAAAAATTTGACATTGGAATCTCGATGAATCTCTATGTTTTAGACCACATCCGGATCCGAAAAAAGCATTTTTGGAGTTGTGTCTGTCTGTAAAACAGAATAACTCAAAAAATAAGCTAGACGGATGAAATTTGGTTTGTTGTCTTTATGCTGAAATTGTAGATTTCTATCAAATTTCGGATCAAATCCATCAATGGGATGACTGCCTGTCATCCGCATACTCTGGTATGCAACTCGAAAACACAATGGCTCAGTTAAATGAAATTTGGTATGTAGTCTCTGAAACGTAATTGTAGACCCGTGTCACATTTTGAACACAATCGTTCAAAAGGAAGGCATCCAAAATCATACTTACCCTTGGTATGCTACAAAGCACAAAGTGCACTATATTCTATTAATATACAAGAAAGTATATAAAGAGAGAATATCCTACTCCTGCTGATTTTTTTTTATTATAAAATAAAACTTCCTTCAGTACTCCAAAATTATGAATATATAGGAACATAATACAAATTAAACATTATTTAATAATAACTAGTACAAAATTCATTAGATAGTCTATTAACAACTTTTCATAATTCATTCAGATTTTAGCATAAAAATTTAAGCCATGCAGTGGCATAGCATTGGGGAGGGAGAAGAATGTGGAGCATAAATTATAAGCGAGTATGCACTTTTTAAAGAATGGGGGGAGGGTGAAAACATAATGCATTATAAGTTAATGTAAAATTATTTCAATACTGTTTCATTTGTTTTGGTATTGAACTAATACTATTATGAAAATGGAATACAATGTAAAATTTAAAATAAGTTCTACAAATGATATTAAGTTGATTTAACTTAACCCTATGAGCCCTATCCCGCCTCAAACCGCCCATTCGACAGACATCGGACTCAGGCAGTTTCAGGCGACTGGGTGAATTTTTTTAGGAAAAATGTAGTTCCTTTCTTTGTTGACAATTTATCGGGCAACCATAGGTGTCGATCACCTGGAATTTCTGTAAAGAATGTGACGATTCCATTCTGTTTTTGTGAGTGAAAATTCACTGCAGGTTTCGAGGCAATGGAATTCTCTCTCTAGCTGGATTCAGAGAGTTGAGCTAACCTAAACCCTTAATGTTATTAATAAAAACTTGTTTGCATGGGGAGGGGTTGAATATGATTGTAGGGGGTACGAAAAATAAAAACTAATCAAAGGGTATGCAAGAGAAAAAAGGTTGGGAACTGCTGATCTACAAGATTAAAAGCCATCGAAATTGTGCTCTAATCAAACATGAAATAAAAAAAGACTTAGACTGCGAAGCACAAATTGAAATAGATATATTAATGTTACATACAAGAAAAACAACATGATATCCTAGTATCACTTTACCAAATCATTTTGGAACACGAAGAAATGTAAAATTTTATAGACAAACTATTTCAATTTGTAAAACAGAATACTATCTAAAGAGTAAAATACACTTTAGAGTGCATATATTGCCTTTGGAAAAATTATTTAATTATAATAAAATTACATATTAAATGAAAAATCAATGCCTTACTTTTTCAAGTAGAAAACTGTAAACTATTATTTTCAAATATAAATTTATTGTCCATGCAAATAAATTCAATATTTACTGGTAAATTAATGCATACTGTATTGAATATTGATGAATAATTACAATTGTTTACAATTTTCGTTTTCAAATAGGAAGTGCAATACGAATTCTTAGTACTTGAACAGTTAAGAGGAAATAGTACTTAAAAATTGACCAAAACATTGATTTCTATTTATTTGCTTATTTTATTGCTTTTACCCTTCTATTCACATTGATAAATTATAAAAAGTGCATCTTTAATATTTCAGAATATTGCAATTGAATCTTTCTCTACGTTTAATTCCCCCCCCCCCCTCCGTTCATACTACGGGTTTATAAAAGAGGTTTTCAATTGTTTAGTGCATGTTTATTATTATGAATATGATAAAACTATGCATGCAATAAGCATTCTATCATTTAATTTACACAAACATTTAAAAATTTAGTAGGGATTTAAAAAAAACACCTTTGTTTTAAATTCCAAATAAAGAGGCAGTTCAATATATATTTTTTTTTTCTTATAACGGTGCTACAATTTTACTGTTAAGATAAATACTAAAATTTTTTTCTTTGGGAAGGGGAGGGGTAACTTTTAAGCTTTTATCATGAAACTTCTTTAGCAAAAATCAACTGAATAAACAAATACATGACTAAAATATGAGCAAATATACACAGGATTCTATAATCATAATTCATATAAAGCTATAAATACAATCAGTTAATGAAATATCTTTGTTTGGCATCGGAAAAGGGAAATAAGATGTCAACAAATTAAAAATTCTCAATTTTTAAAAGAAATTTTTTTAATTTCATAAAATAAATACTTTTATTCAAGAATGAAAACTTGGCACTTAAGTAACTTGATAAATTAAGAAGGAAGAATTTTACTAAATTAAATTTTCAAAAAACTCAACTTTTTTCTGAATGTTTTCATTGAAAAAAACAATGGAAATATAAGAGCAGTGTATAATACAATTTAGAAACTTACTTGACTCCAGATAACAAGATACATGAATGTTTGGAACAACTAGCAGTGTAGGATATTCAATAATTTTCTTTCCCTTGAAGTTTCGTTTTAAACTTTTATTCTGGTTCAATAAAACATACCTAAAAAAAAAAAATCAATTTTTATAATATAAAAATTTCAAAATATTTCTAAAACAGTCCCACTGATAAATTGACAGACACACAATTAATTAATGTATTATTAATGTGACCACTGATTGATTTGCCTTAATTATTACTTTAAACTCCCTAATTGATTGAAACCTGGAACTTTTTATTTGACAAAATACAAGAAATCTTTTACAATAATTTGAAATAGAAAATTCTGTTTACAGGTAAAATAAAGCATGCTGTTTACCTGAATGATAATCATAGTTTCAGACAATAATGAAAATGTATCAAAATTTTGAAGGGGAGGGGTAAAATTTTAACAATGGGTATTTCAAAAGATATAAAATTCAAAAAGACATTCAAATTTAAACAAGCCTTGGGACAAAATGCTAGATTTTATCAAATGTTAATTTGCTATTATTAATATGAAGCAAATTTATTTAATTTTCATGCAAAATAGTACAAATATAGCAGGAGATAATATTTCAACAATGAAATAAAAAGAGGGAACTGCTACTTGGTAGGCATTTAATAAACCTGGAACAGCTTCTATGTATCTTCAGTTAACAGACATTTTAATCCCAAATACTTCAGGTACAGGAACAATATCAGAAAAGCCATCTTCCTAATTTCTCAACAAAGAAAATTTCCCAAAGTGAAGATTTACAAAAGAATAGCCTTGAAATAGCATGGATGTTGCTCTTCAAGGAACCACTTTTTTATTTTGAAATGCAAATTTAAACATTTAAGTAATTTGCCATTTTTGACTAGAATTACATAAAATGGCGGTGTTGTTTCATGCGACTTATGACTATCATAATGGCCAACTCTTGGCAAACAAGGGGGGGGGGTAAAACTTTCATATAGTTCTTTGATTAATTATTATAACATGTTTATATTATTTACAAAAAGGAAAATGAAACTTTTGAATTTTATTTACAATTCAACAAAATATCCCAAAACATTCAGTTGGAGACAAGAGGTAAATCTGAAAGATCTGACTCTGTTGTGATTTCAATGAGATTGACAGTTTATTATTCTGTAAGTTAAGTATATTCTACTATAAAAGCACCCTTATAGATTGTATGTTTTGCTTCTTATGGGGGGGGGGCGAGCAAAGTGTGCAATATCTTGCCTTCCATAATACTTTCCGAATGAAGCAGTTTGCTTCCAAACAATAAGCAATCAGCATATTAATTTGATATTTCATTATTTTCAGAATATTTTTTTACAAATTATTTCTTAAGAAATGATGTGAAGACAAAATACTAATATAAATGAAATATTTATTTTGCATTAAAAACTAAAAAAATGTCATAATCACATACGATATGTAAATAACTTAATATTCAGAAGGTACCTATTTTTAAATATCAAACCTTACCAGATTACTGTATGAAGAAATACAAATGCTTAAAATTACTTTATATAATTTCTATAAAGTACACAATGAAGTTTCTTAAAACAAATTATTGAAAAATATTAGTCCTTTAAATCATTAAGTACAATCTAACAAAGTTTTTCTTAGAATAATCATTAAAATTGGGATCACCAAGTGGGGTCGTAAAATGATCCCAACACCAGTTTCTGCTGAATATTTAATTTAAAAAAAAATTTAGTGCTTTCAGTATATAGCTGAGTTTTACACTATTTTATGATGAATTCTGAAGTTATCACTTCCGCATGAAAAAAATAAATACATAAAAAATTACATTACTAATAAAAAATGTTAAAAACTACCAAGAAATGTAGTAAGTGCTATTGATTTGTTTGCAAAAATCATGTCAAAATCATAAAAATATGTCAAGAGTGTAATAATGAAAATGATTAATTAAGTTCAATTGAAAATTTTGTATTCGAACTCCTAATGTGAATAATTCATCATTTTATTTTTGAAGTATTCTGTTACAACTATACTGTATTTTCTATTTTTATTTATGGTTACAACTCGTACATATATTATTAAATGATTTTAAAAGCTAAGTTTTGGGTTTTATTTGATATGGTAAATGAAAACAAGTTTTTAACAATGGGGTCACTGAATGAACCCAAATGGCCTTTCAAGTTTCAAATTTCCACCTGGTCATCAGAAGGTTAAACTGAATATAATGATATTACTTTAAATGCAAAACTATATTACATATAAAAATTTAAATTATAATGATTTATTACATATTGAACTGATTAAACAAATTTATAAATTCATCTTTACTGATGCATGGTTAATAAAATAATACTAAGTTTTTCAGAGTATTATATGTTTCTCTTTAGGACTTAATCATTAATTTGATCATACTTTAAACATAAACTTATACTTGAACAATTGCTAGAAATGTCCTATTTAATTATCTATTTAAAGTATGTACTATAAATATAGTCTTATGATATTACAGAAGAAAACATAATCTTAACCTACTTTTGCATCTTTAACTACAACCCCCCCACCCCATCAAAATGCAATATTTTTGATTCGCAATGTACATTTGTACAACAAGTTTAATCTACAGCAACAAAATTGCAATACCTGCTCTCATTAGCTTGAGATGATTCTTTTTTAAGCAACACAGAAACACCTTTATGGCCCAATGATTGGTAATAAATAAGTTTACTACCAGAAATGTCTACTGATTCAGGCAATAAATATTTATCCAAGCATGCTCCAAGCAACATGTCTTCATCAACTCTGGAAAAAGAAATCAAGAAATATTTATTTTATTAAAAATTTAGCTGTCATAACTATCAGTAATATATAATCAATAGTAAAAATTATATAAAATAACATCTCATTTAAAACATACTGAAAATTTGAGAACTTTACTGAAGAAATTTTGTTAAGTGCTATAAAATATTTTTAATTTATTTTTCTAATTAAAAGAAAGTTTCAAAAATGCAAGAAAAACTCCACCAAATTTTGTAGCAGCAGCCACAACATGAACTGCTTAACTTGATTTTGAAAAAGCAAAGGGGGGGGGGGAGGTTCTTTTCCTTTTTAACTTTCGTAGGTGCAAAAAATATGGATTATTTTTGTGCCATTTGTTTGTATTGAAAAAGTGACTAAAAATATTTATCTTCTTTTGGTATTAATAATTATTAAAAAATATAATTCAAATAAAAAGCTATAAGCTATACAATAAATAATAATAATAAGATTCATCATAATAAGGAAAAATATCCCAGATTATGATTTTGATAGAATTCTAAACAGCATCTTAACATGTACTAAATATTAATTACATATCAGGTTGTCACGAGCAGTTTACAATAAAGCACAACACAAATAAAATGGTTCCATTTTTGGTTATTACTAATAACAAATTAACTCAGTTTACATTAGTTATAATTTTAGTTATCTAATAAAAATAGGGTTTGGTGGAGGAGGGATTTGATAAATGAAAATATTAGAGAAAAGGAAAAGAAGGAACACTTTATGTAAAATAACCTTAGTGCATAATATATTTTCCAGATTTAAAGATAAAAAGTTATATAGCCACCAGACTAATCATTTAGGCCCTTTTAATTTTTAAAAAGAAAAACAGCATTAAAATGAAGGTATAAAGAAAAAGTGCCTAATTTTGTTTAAAAATAAGTTTGTGATAGTAAGTTGCTTCTTTACAGACTGATGCTTTTAGCAGCTATTTTACACAATCTAATGAAGAACATCACATCCATGCTTGAAGATTACTCTTGCTATTCAATGTGTTTTAAGGCTGCTTTAATAGCAATTAATTCATCCTGTTAACAACATTTAACTCACATGACTGTTCTTCATTTTATTCCTTCATTAAGCTTATTTGAAACAACAAACTTTTAGTTGTCACATAAAAAGTTGTCCAGAATAAAAAGTTAAAATTCTGATATATTAAAACATAAAAGCATGCACAAAATTAATATGCACTACCACAGAGCTATAATTGGTTTGCAATTTCCAACAACACTGACTGTATGGCCACTAGGTGTCAGGTTTATCTGATCTTGATAGCCAAACCAACGGGCCCATGTAATACGAAAGTAAAAACTAGAAAGTACATATTACAATTTCATGATTTTAAATTAATTCAGAAATTATGTCATTTAAAACAGAATGTCGGAAAGACTACTATAAGAGTCTAAATGGCTAAATAAATTACAAGATTCTAAATCTCTTATGATAAAAAGTTTAGGCTATACAAATACTCTTAATTTGTCAAAAATAGAAGAACATTCAATATCCTACCTGTCATCACAGGATGTAAAATCGCACTGTGGAAATTGCCATTCTAATTTCCAAAATATTCTTCTATCACTAAAATGAATAATTCAGTATCTCATTGTTAGTTTCAATAGATCAAGAACAACCATAGTAAAATGATTAAAAGTTGTTAAAAACAAACAAAATACACGGAGATTTATTTTCCCATTATTTATATATATATATATAATAATCTCGCTTAATTTTATTTTAAATTCTAATATTATATATTTTAAAGTCTTAATGAATTCCAAAATCACTTTTCTTAAACTCCAGTTTCATTCTATTTCCCGCTCTAGAGGTATATTAAATCTCTCGTATTGGTATATTTATTACTAAAAGAATATTTTGTTTCCACGCGCACACAACTCGCGAAATCAGCGACTTATTGTCGCCATGCATTTTCCTTAAAACACTTACGTAATATAGTAAAACTAGCTATTATTCCCTTCACTTTGATCACATGTCTATCTGTTAAATCCCTACCTGAGAAAAAGCAGAGATCTTTTGTTCTCTTTTAGCTTGAAACCTTATACTAAGATGTACGTGCATTCCGTCACTCTCCGATAATAAAAAGAAATAAGTTAATAACTCGGCCTGTGTTTTTTGTTTAACAACTACAACAACGAATACATTTCATATATATATAAATCCCTAATGAAAACAAAAAATTAATTTCATATTATCTTAGTTTATCTTTTTAAAAAATAATAGAAAATGCTTCAATTTATTCTAAGGTATCAATTTAATTTAAATAAATAATTACCAGGCTTATGGGTCTATATGTTTTTAAAGCATTCCTAAATATGTCAACTTAAAAATCTTTCTTCAACAACTACTACAATTTCAGATATCCAATAGTAACTAAATTCAGTAATTTGAATTATTTTCCTAACTATATCTTTTGTATGACAGGAATGTATTCTATACTAAAATACATTCCTTTTATTCAGCAATAGTTAAAACGACTTTTCTGATATTAGATACAAAATTTATGTAACTCTCTCTGAGTAAACTTTTTGAAGTACTTGCCATAGTTGAATGGATAAAACTAAAAGTACACCAGGGTTTTTTTTTCAATTTAAAATCACATTGTTTCATGCACACACCATTTTATATAAAAGTAGCATAATCTGATACAAGCAGAGATACATGATTCTTATATACATCTTTTAATTTTTAGATTGCATGAAAAATTCTCTTTATTAGCATGATACGACTCTAATTCATTATGTGCTAAGGAAGTTGTAATGAAATTTTAAGAATTCACTGTGCATAAACTAAGGTTACATGATTTCATAGCTTGATATTCACAAACATAGTTTAGAAAAACTGATAGAAACTGCAATTAATTAATTTTCAGCCTTGTGTGTATAGTTTATAATTATTTCTTTATATATATTCTAAACAAATTCTTCAATATTATTCCAAGAATGTCGTTGAATATTTTGGTATTATCAAGAAAAAGTGACAAATCATATTAATAACTTATACTATTATAAAAGAATTATATATCATAATAACTCTTAACTACTAGCGACAATTCACACAGTAAAAAATTTCCCACACGGTGGTATTTTGTACACCATATAATTCTAAATTTCTAAGTAAAAAAATTAATGTTTTATAAGATTCGTTTTAAATCAAATACAATAACCATGTGTTACAATAAATAAAAAACACTTAAAATAGGCATTTATGACAATATTACCCAATATTTTAAATTTGAGAAATGCATATAGAAGTTTGCAGATTTATAAATTGATATGCAATTAAAATAAAATAACACAAACAAGAGGCAATAAAAATATTTTAGCTAGAAATTAAACAACTTTAATCCTCCATTTAAATACAAAAAATCCAGTTTGACCTAAAATAGTACTTATTCAGTGTTGGTTTCTTCATTGTTTCGAGAGACTTAACGATAAAAGACTTTGCTCAAGCTCTGAGGTTCAAATGAATGAAAATAAAAACCTTCTTGCATCACTCAGCATAAGTAGCTTGTAGGTCTGCTGGGAGAAAAAGTTTACGGGCAAAGCAGAATTAATACGGTGGGCGTTAAAGCTCCAATGGTGTACAAAATACACATTGTTATTCAAGGTTAAATGCTTACTATGTATTTTATATCATATTCAAAGCTTATAATGTTTACATTAACAAAACAAATAAAAGCAATAAAAAAGCTACTCAAAATAAAGTTCATGTAGATTTTCAGTTCTTAATTTTATTTCCAAAAGTTGCTCTATTTTTCAAGCTGTATTTTAAATGGGCTATGCTTCTACGAAATTTAAATACCAAATTAAAGAATATTCCAAAAATAAATCCTATCTCTAAAAATAGATACAGAGTTTTAAAACACAATATTTATAAAAAAAATAATTTATACAAGCAATTCAAGGGAAAAGACCATTATGATTTTTAACTTAAAAGAAAACTTCAAATTCTGAATAGAAAATTTAACTAAATCAAAAAAATGGACAAAATTCTACATTTTTTACATTACAATACACCACCTTTATCTGTATTCTGTGTTTACAGTCTTTTGGCTCCTTTCCAGTTTGGATGGATGGAGGCAAAGTTGGCAAAATTCTACACTAAGGTAACATGTGCAAATAATGATAGAGAAATAACTTTTGGGACATTCAAGGGGGAAAAACTTAAGTAAACATTCTTAAAAGCACGATAGAAATAAGCTTTTACATATACAGAAATTTTTTTTAAAAAATGAATCTGTAAAACCTGTATCTTAGAAATGTAGTGCTAGCTTTCCTTCTAGCAAACATAAGAGGAAGGATATGAAGATCAATTTGGCGCTCTCTTGCAGCTCTCTGTAATCTGTACAGATTCTGTAGGGGGAAAAAAAAATAACCAACTATATTCTATCAACAAAATCAAGAAGCTTACATATTTATGCAAAATAATATTCTATATATTAATAACTAGATGAACATTAAATATGAACAAGGGATTTTGTTATTATATTTTTCAAGAAATTTCCAAAGGAAACTTAACATAATATTTGTTGCCTCTAATAATATCAGATATAAGAAAATATAATCATTTAACATTTAAAATCCTTTTAATTGAATTAGCAAAAATGCATGGTGGATCTTGATTTTAACATGCCAGTATTATTTAGGCCACAACTACTCAGTGTCAAAGAAGGGGGGGAGGCAATGCCACTCAAAAATAAATCAAACTTCATTAAGAATAATTTTGACCACTCAATGGCATTAAGTGTATCCTAAAGTGTTGAAAAGGGAGAAATCTAATTGAACAAAATTTAAAAAGCAGCTTTCAGCAAAAGCATTTATCAAATATATACATAAAACAATTAGCTATGAAACAAAACCTAAAAAAAA